>PITA01007263.1:0-78745 GCA_004023965.1 Spilogale gracilis
TTTCTGTAGCAATTCAAAGACAGAAGTAAATGGAGCAGGATCCAGGGTGTAACTTAGGGGAACTCAGAACTTCAGCCACAGTTGATGCAGAAGGAGTCAAAAGTCACAGCGGGGAAATCCAGTTTTCATTACTCAGAGATTTGGATCTCTTGTCTGTGTCCTCACTTTACATGCAACCCATCACCTGGAAGTTCATGCAACCCAGACCTATTGAATTACACCTACTCAGATTTGAAAAGCACCGGTCCTGTTGGGTAATTGATGCTGTATTTGATAGACAGTGAAATCTATTCAGTTGTGTCTCCTTATCCAGATTAGTCAGAAAAAGATTGGGACTTGGCATTAAGGAAAAGAAAGGAAAGATATTAAAACAAAACTGGAACTATCCAGGCAAAAAGAAAATTGATGGGTATTAAACTAGCATAGTTTTGGGATGGCAAGAAGCTCTTTATGACTTAAAAGTAAAATAGGGTAAGGCTGAAGGTGTAAGCAAGGCAGAAATGATGGAGGATATCAAATGCTTTACTAAGGACTTTAAATTTTATCTTGTAGGAAACTGGATATCTACTGGAATGTGTTAAGAGGCAGTGCTATATAATCCATTTTTCACTTTAAGCAGATTAATCTCTACATTACAGAAGATACTTTGAACTTGGGAAAGAGAATGGAGAAAGAGATGAGTTGAGAGATGTTGCCATTGTTCTAAACAGTTAATAAAGATTAGAATTAAAACAACGATGGGAATTGAGAAGATGTAGTACATTGGGGCCAAATTAATGACAGAAGTAATTGGGCAATACAGTTAATCTTAGGAAAGGTAAGTCATATTCTAGTTTAGTTCTTTGGTTAGTAGGGTAAGCTAATTTATTTTGTAGCATAATGGGCTTCATTGCAGTCACCAAAAATATATGTTCTGTAAGCATATTATAAATATTGCCTGAACTACCAGGGACATCACAAGTATGAAGAAATGGCATAAAATGGGATGGTTTTGTAGGGGGCTCTGTCAACTGGCTATCAACATCCAGTCCCTTTCTTAAAGAAATTCCTAAAGAAATTCTATTCAACCATTAATCCTTCTGTGTAGCCCTTCTGACTCAGGGGATGCTGATCTCTTACCAACTCTGGGTATAAATTCTGATTAATTTAGTGAATACATAACATTTGCCTGGTGATTCTTATTGATTATGGTGTGGACATGTGGCCTGAATTGGCCAAATCAAATTAAATGGAAGAATTTATACTCCACATTTGAGGGAGTTCTTTTGCCTTTCCTCCTCCATTCATTCATTTGCTTCTCTTTATTCTAATGTGAATGCAAAGCATGGGTTTTCTCATTTTCTACTGGCATCCATCTATTAATGGGAGGGGAACTAGTCTGAAAATGAAGCAATGTATAAATGGTATATCACTATATGAACACAGCCTTGTTCCTCATTGATATTTCTGAGCTACCAAGTCAAGCAACTCTGAAGTTGGGCTTCATTATGGACTTACTATTATATAAGATAATAAATGTTTCCTTTGTTTAAGCTGAAGATAAAAAGAAAAAAATAAAAAGTATGTTCAAGCCCTCATCACTGTGACCTTATTTGGAAATGGGGTTTTTTTTGGATGCAGTTAGTTCAAAGGAGGTAATACTAGATTAGCGTGGGACTTGATCCAATGACTGATGTCCATAAGAAAAGAGGTGAGGCTGGGGCGCCTGGGTGGCTCAGTTGGTTAAGCTACTGCCTTCAGCTCAGGTCATGATCCTGGAGTCCCAGGATCGAGTCCCGCATCGGGCTCCCAGCTCCGCGGGGCGTCTGCTTCTCCTTCTGACTTTCTCCCCTCTCATGCTCATTCTCACTCACTCTCGCTCAATAAATAATTAAAACATTTAAAAAATCTTTAAAAAAAAAAGAAAAGAGGTGAGGACAGAAAGAGACAAAAAGCAAAACCCTGTGAAGACAAAGGCAGAAAATAGTTACATGGCTATGAGGCAAGGAATACCTGGACCCATCAGACGTTGGAAGCAGAAGAAGGAAAAAAAAAAATTTCCTCCTAGAGGGAGCACAGTTTGGCCACAATTTTGATTTCAGACTTTCCGTCACCAGAACAGTGAGAATAAACTTCTGTTTTGTTAAGCCACCTAGTTTGTGGTAATTTGTTATGGCAGCCCTAGAAACACCTACCCATAATTTTGAAAGCATCTATTTATAAATTTGTGTCACTAATTTAAGAATATAATTACCTAGAGCTTGTAATTCTTACTCCTTCTTTTCCCTCCTTTTGGCAAAAAAGAGTAAGATGAGGATTTTTCTCTTTTAAGTTGTTTAATCTCTCATTGTGAGTGAAGAGGGATAGGAGTAGTCTTAGTTTGCTACACTCAGGACACAATGCTTGTATGGTTGGAGAACAAAATGACGTGGTGTTTTGAGGTACAGGGTCTAAAACAATAGGAAACATTTTGTTTTACCAAAGAGAGAATAAATCAATTTAAAAATTCAACCTCCTGGGGCGCCTGGGTGGCTCAGTTGGTTAAGCGACTGCCTTCGGCTCAGGTCATGATCCCGGAGATCCAGGATCGAGTCCACATTGGGCTGCCTGCTCTGCGGGAAGCCTGCTTCTCCCCTCTCTCGCTCCCCGTGCTTGTGTTCCCTCTCTGGCTGTGTTTCTCTCTGTCAAATAAATAAAATCTTAAAAAAAAAAAATCAACCTCCTGCAGTGTGATAAAATAAATAACTTTTATCTGTAAGCTGAGCCAAATAACTTTAGTCATATTAAAAGTTTGAAAATTAGCATTTTATAGTTTGCTTGATTGATCTATAAAATCTGCTAAAGAAATGAATTGTTATTATTACCTTATATATTCAGAGGTACTTCATACATAGTCTGCATTATTTGATTTTTTTTTCTAAGATTTCTTTATTTGAGAGAGAGTGTGGCCTGGCCTGCGGATTTGGGGGGTTGGGAAGGGGGGTGTTGGGAGGGTGGGGGTAGGCAGGGAGAAGAGACAGAAAGAGAGGGAGAGAATCTTAAGCAGACTCTGAGCATGGAGCCAGACATGGGGCTCCATCTCGCAACCCCAAAATCATGACCTGAGCTGAAACCAAGAGGTAAATGCTTAACCACCCAGGTTCCCCTATTTGACTCTTTAAATTAAATTTAACATGTCCGTGAAGACTGACTTCTAGAATATCTTTAAGTTGCTAGATTTTGCATACTTAGAGAAACTAGATTTTAAAACAAAGACTGTAACAAGAGATGAAGAAGGGCATTATGTCAGAATTAAGGGGGCTATCCAGCAAGAAGACCTAACAATTGTATATATTTATGCCTCCACCTTGGGAGTACCCAAACGTCTAAATCAATTAATAACAAATAGACCCAGCTTTCTTCAGATTTCTGCCTTCACCCTGCCTGTGTCCAAGCTGTCTTATCACAGGTGCACAACCAGGTTTCAACAGTCCAAATTTTAGCGATTCTCATGGCACAGATTTTCTGCTGATGTTCCTGAGGAGGGTTTGCCGGCATGTGCCCAGAAAATGGTCGCCCGACTGCTCAGTGGTTCAGAGTTGATGGTGAGGTAACACCCAGGCTTGCAGCCCTCACCTGGAGTCCGTGCTCCTATGTCAGGGACGAGTGCAGCATGGTCACACCACCCTTTCTTCTTGCAACCCAGAGGATTAGACAGTGCTCTCCACTCCTGGGTCTCTGCCCCTGCTTTCTTACCTAAGCACCTTTTAGTGAGGCATGACCGCAGTGGTGATAAACTTCAGAAATTTCCGATTTTGTGCTCCACTGTTTATAATACTTGGTGGTACTCTCTGGGACAGGGCTCCCTCTCTCCCACAGTATCCACACTTACACCTCCCCCAAACCAACCCCTCACACACAGAAGGTGGTTGCCTTTCTACTTGTAGATATATAGTTTTGTTCTCTCAGACTTCAGACTGATTTCTGGGGTGTTAAGAGTGATCTGACAATTATCTAATCGTGTTTGAGGGATGGGGCAAGCTTAGGGTCCCCCTATTCCTCCACCATCTTAACTCTGTCTCCCAGGACTTGTTTTTTAATCCGAATCGTACACTTGAGAAAGCATTGCTTAGGTACTTGCCTAAGATCAAACAGGTGGAAAACCAGAAAACCAGAACTCAAACCCAGGCAGCCCGACTCTAACACCTCTCCTCTAACTAACTCCCTGATCATGCTGTGCTCCACTTTGTAAGCCGAGGAACCAGAAGGATGTTTACTTCACTTCACAGGCTGTTTTGTTAGGGATGTTCACTGTGAGAGTCAAGATGCTAGTTCAGAGAGCACTGGCTCTGGGTTCTTTCTTCACCTGAGCAAGGAGTTGTTTTTGAGAGACCTTAAAGATGAGCTTAATTGAGGAGCACAGCTCTCTATGCAAGATATTTTATACCAAGCAAAATAAACTGACTTTGGAGTGTCAATGGGAGAAAAGCTGGGAGCAAGTTGTTTTTTTTTTTTTTTTTTTTTTTTTTTTTTTCTGTTTTGATCATTAAAGAAAATGGAACCTGTGCATCAGAATGCAGGCTCAGAAGCAGATCAAGGATGAGTTGCTTTGAGAACACAGTTAACTAGTTATTTCCTTACTCCTCCAGCTCCATTTGGTCCATGAGTTCAATAATTTTTTGTAAAACCACAAAGAGTTCAGTGAGGTGCAATGTTAAGGTATGTGCCTTGGAAGAAAAGATCTGAGAGAATTAATTTGTTGTTTAGAGGTACAGAGCAGTTCCTGTAGGTTAGCTGTTCTATTGGGGGCTGGGAAGGAGAAGTGATTAACATTTCTTTCTGTTCTAGCAGGCTGTGGAATAAGACTCAGGGTATAAACAGAAGGAATTATCACGCTTCTTGCAGGCGGAAATCAAAACCAAATGGAAGCTAATCAAAGTTCAGTAAAGATAATCTAGGCATTATTTTGACCATTGCAATAAAAAATGTTGGGGTTTAATTTAGTTTAAATGGAGAAACACATTTTGGGAACTGCTACTTCAGTCTTCAAGTGTTTTACAAGAATTACCTAAATTATTTAATGTGTTATATGAGGTATCTGAATTAAAATGCTAATGAGTATTTTCTCCTTGAACTTAATCTCAAACTCCAAAACTAGGCCTTTGTAAATTATGTGGTGTTATAGTCTCTAATTTTTTTAACTATTCTGTGTAAGGAAAAGATAATTCCACTGAATTATCTATCTTGTTTCATTTCTAAAGAAAGAGCTCAATGAAACGATAGTATAAATGCCTTTAAATGTATTTTTAAGTATTGAAGTTTATTTATGAACGTACTTTATTTGTAACAGAATTAATACAAAAATGTATAATGTGAAATGTCAAAAGTTCCTTTCTTTTCTCTCCTGTAATCCCACTCTTCTCCAGAGGTATTTATAATTATTAATTTCATGTTTCATGTTCTAACTATTTTTCCTATACTTTTATATGCATACACATATTGTTTTTTGTTTTTTGGTCAGCTGTATTGAGGTATAATTGGCTTGCAAAAGCTGCATGTAAGTGATGTATACAATTTGATGAGTTTGGATATAGACAGCAGTATCATATCACCACATATCACCACAATCAAGGTAATAAAATAATCTATCACAGATATTATGACATATCACCATAATCAAGGTAATAAACATATAATCTATCAACTCCAGAAGTTTGCATGGGTTCCTTTTGTTTTGTTCGTGTATTTTGTGGTAAAAACACTTGACATGAGATCTCACCTCCTAAATATTTAATGCGTCATACCTTACGTTAACTACAGGCACTCTAGAGCTCACTCACTTTGTATAATTGTAACTTCACATGCATTGAACAGCAATTCTCCCCATCTTCCTCCTCCACCCCCTGTATACAACAACAGTATATTGTTGTCTGCTTCGGTCAGTTTGACTTTGAGATGCTTCATGTAAGGAGAATCAAATAGGGGTGTGGGTTGCTTAGTCGTTAAGCATCTGCCTTGGGCTCAGGTCATGATCCCAGGGTCCTGGATAGAGCCCTGTGTCAGTCTCCCTGCTCAGCAGAAAACCTGCTTCTCCCTCTCCCACTCCCGCTCCTTGTATTCCCTCTCTTGCTGTCTCTCTCTCAGGCAGGTAGACCAATACAACAGAATAGACAGCCCAGAAATAAACTCTTGCACATAGTTAACTGATCTTTGATAAAGTTGCCAAGAATATACATAGGAAAAGGGCAATCCCTTCCACAAAAGGTACAGGGAAAGCTGGTCATCTAAATGCAAAAGAATGGAATTGTTGGAATGCTATCTTACACCATAGATAAAAATCAACTCCAAATTTATTAAAAACTGGAACATAAGACCTGAAATTTTTTAAACCCTAAAAGAAAATATAGGGGGAAACTTCATGGCATTGGTTTTGGCAATGATCTCATGGATATGAAAGCACAATCAAAGTCAAGTAGAGAGGTGGGACTACATCAAATAAAACAGCCTTTGCACAGCAAAGGAAATCATTTGCAAAGTAGGAAAGCAACCTCTGGAATGGGAGAAAATATTTGCAAAGCATTTATCTGATAAGACCCCTTATAAAGGGTTAATATCCAAAATAATATAAGGAATTCCTCCAACTCAGTAGCAAACACCAAAACAAAATGAAATCAAAATTTGATTAAAAATGGTCTAAGGACTTGAATAGATGGTTCTCCAGAGAAAACATACACATGCTCAGTAAGTATATGGAAAGGAATTCAAAATCACTAATTTTCAGGGAAATGAATCAAAACCAGAATGAGGTGTCACCCCATACCTCTTAGGATGGCTATCATAAAAAAAAAAGGTATTAGTAAAACTGTAATGATTGGAACTCTGCATGTTGTTAGTAGAAATGTAAAAGGCTGTTTGGTAAGTAGGATCTTGGGAAGTTACTTAACCCTCTGGGACTTGATATTATCTTGTAAAATGAGGCTAGAAAAGAATATTCATAAGGCTGATAAGAATATATATATATATATATAGCCATTTTATATATAAATCTAAACACATATATATACATTCATATATATATATGTATGTGTGTATATATATATATATATATATATAGTAGTTCCAAAGTGATTATTCTGTACCAAGTAATGTTATGTGTGTGTATATTTACATTTCAGCTATTTCTATGCATTTATGTATATAAATATATGCATATATACTCACACTACATACATAAAACATTGCCTGGTACATAGCAATCACTTTGGAAATATTGTTTGTTACTGTTATTATTATAAACAAGTCTTTTTTATCTACATCTTGACTCACATTGGATCGTTTTTAACTAATGCATGGGAAAAATGTAATTTTTAAAAATTTTCTGATTTTGAATTCCTGATAAGGGAGTAACTTTTTATTTGTATTGGCCATCTGTAGTTCTGTAAATTACTTGCTCTTACTCTTACCTGGTTTTGCCTTTATTATTTTATTTGTACATTGTTACATAAGAGTTTTTAAATGTATACTTGACTTTACCCTTTGTGTGCCGTACATATTGCAGTAAGTTTCTCCCCTTATATATCTTATCTTTTAAATTTACTTGGAATTTTTGTAGTTATACAAACATCTCAGTTTTTATGAAATAAAACTGTCATCTTTTTATCCTATTGTTCTGGAAGATGTGACTTGCCCAAGAAGGTCTTCCATAGTCTAGTATAAAGATACATTGTATTTTCTTCTAAAGCTCTTTGTTACTTTCATTATTAAAATAATAACTCTTTAATCCATATGGAATTTAGTTTTATGTGGGTAATGAGTTTGGGATATAACTTCATTTTTTTTCTCCAAATGGTTAGTCACTTGATAGCAATCCATTTATTGAATGTCAGTTTTCCGTTATTGATCTGAGTACACACACACACACACACACACACACACACATTTCTGGACTTGCTTGTCTTCCATTAAGCCATTTGTCTAGTCTTAGAGCAATATCATACTGTTCTAATTTTAGTGATTTTATTACATTTTATAGAGAAAGCCTCCCATTCTAATTCTTCTTTTGATGCTTGATTTTTTTTTATTGGAACTACACTAGTTTTATTATTTTAAATACAAAGAACCTTCATAACAGAGCACATGAACTCCAGTTTCATAATCTTATGTTGTTATTATTGAGGATTGCAGAAGGTTAGGAGCCAACATGGAAAGGGAAAGAATACACACCCACCCACACACATTCATACACACACACACATGCATACAGACACACACATGCATACAGACACAAATATATATAGATACACAAACACATGCATACATATATATATACACACACACACGCTTTTTTAGTGTCATTGGAGAATAGTTAACCAGTTGGTCTTATGAAACAATAAAACATATTTACTGAACACATTAGCAGCCAGGCACTCTAAATGTGTTATTTCATTTAATCCTCCTGATAGTGCTATGAAACGAATATTTCTACTCCTGTTTTCTGAGAGAGAAAATGGACACTTAGAAGTTAAGTAATTTACCCCAAATCTCATAGCTCAGAAACACTAGCACCTTGGATTCAAACTCCAAACTCCGTGAGTCCAGAGTTTTTTTTAATGTGATTATTATCTACTTTTCATTATTTTTTTCATTCACATATGACAACTCTCCTCCCGCCCCCCATTGCAATGTCTATTGTCTAAGGATACACAGATTCTATACTGCAAACAGTTGAAGCTGTTGGTGCTGGCCAGGTTTATACATAAAAGGTCATGGCTATTCTCTTAATTTCAAAATACAGGCATACCCCATTTTAGTGCTCTTCACTTTGTAATACTTTGGAGAGCCTGCATTTTTTTTTTTTTAACAAATGGCAGGTTTGTGGCAACCCTCCATTAAACAAGACTGTAAGTACCATTTTCCCAGTAGCATTTGCTCACTTGTTCAATTTTGGTAACTCTCACAATATTTCAGACTTTTTTATTATTATTGTATTTGTTATGGTGATCTCTGAGCAGTGACTACTTCTCACTGAAAGCTCAGATGTTTAGCAGTTTTTAGCAAAAAAGTTTTTTTTTTTCCAAAAAAGTATTTTTAAATTAAGGTATGTACATTTCCTTTTAGAATTAATGCTCTTACACTCTTAATGGACTGCGATATAGAGTAAACATAACGTTCATTTCCATTGGAAAACCAGAAATTTCATTTGCTCATTTTATTTCAGTACTTGCTTTGTTGCAGTGTTCTGACCCAAACCTGCAGTATCTCCAAGGCATACCCATATATGTTAATTTATAGGTCAGGAATTGGCTCTGTAAAGGACCAGACAGTATTTTACTATAAAGGACCAGATACTAAAGAACTTGGATAATAAGTATTTTAGACTTGAGGCCATAGGGTAGTATAAAAACTGGCATAGACCATGCATAACTATGTATGACTATATGCTAATAAAACTTTACTTACCAAAGGGACTGGAAGGAATGATCTGTAGACCCCTCATATAAAGGATCTACAGTGCCTTGTGGGTTTGTCTCTCTTCCATTCCTTCTGTGATTTCCAGTTTTGTTCAACAAATAATTCAGTCCAATCAGCATTTCTTCAATATCTACTACATGCCTTGCTGAATTTAGATACAAAGAAAAGGCAATCCCTGCTCTCAGGGAGCTCAAATTCATTTTCTTTTCCTCTTCTTTCTACCTTAAACTTGTTGCTCTCACTCTTTTCCTTTGCAAGTTGGATCCAAAGCTTTTGGTTAGTTGCATTAGTTTGGGTTTTTTATTAATAGTCATGTTTATAAGATAATAGTTACAGCTTTTATTTATTTGCATATAGTACATTTTATACAACCTTTTAAATATTGCATTATTGTGGAACATAAATGTGTTGTAAATGAAGAAAACATATTTTAGTGAAAACAAAATAATTAACTGCTAAGATTACTTACCTTTGCTCTAGTTTTAATCTTTTCTTGTGAATGATGTTAAAAAAAGACTGAATTCTTTCTATGCATGAATTCATCTACAATTCAACCTGGTGGTTTGCTATTATCAAAGTCTTTTTTAAAGTCTTAGTTAATGCATATGTATGATCTCTCCAAGGACAATTTGATTTATCCTCCAACCCGTTCCTACTGCATATGTAACTTCAAGAAGCATCAAAGGATAATGAGGTGGTGTGGTCCAGTGTGTAGAGCAATTACTGGGCTCAGCTTCCTAGTCCTTTCTGAGGTTCCAGGAAAACTCTTCTTCAGTCCCTGGGCATGGATGACAGTCTGTGCCACCTTCAAGGTAATCTAGAGGTTGGAATTCCACTGCGGTCCTCAATCATTGGCAAGAGCTTGGTTTTGGGGGCAGCGGGGGCATTGGAAAAATTGCTGTGGCCTAGATTTTTTAAGCATGTGATCTTTGAACTGCCTAAGATAGAAGGGAGTTAAAGAAAAAATGGTTGGAGAGGAAAGATAGTGGAAAGAAAGCCAATATTTATTGGGTACTCTGGTGCAGGTATTGTAAAAAAATGGATTCTGTGGACAGAGAGAGCTAGATTCAAATCTTTGCTTCACCACAAACTAGCTATGTATTTTATGCAATTCTTTACTTCTCTGGGCCTCAGTTCTTTCATCCATAAAATGGAAATAATCATAGTAATATGAACTGCCTTATAGAGAGGATGCATGGACTATCTTTAAAACACACCTCATTCAGGGTAAGTGTTAAATTCTTATAATCTGTTACCATTAGCTATTGATTTCAGTTACATTTCAGTTACATTACTAATGAGTTACATTCCTCATTAGTAAAAGTCATTATAAACATTATTCATTCTATAGATATTAACAAATTAATACTACTTGCTAAAAATCTGTACTATAGATATCTTGCTACAATCATTCCTGCCCTATAGAATTTCAAAGTCTAGTGAGGGTACAGACAAATATGAGATAGCAAACCTGCAAAAATGTCACTTATATGAGTTTGCATAGGATTTTAAAGGTAGTACAGAGTAATTATCTTTCATATAGAGATAGATAGGAGTTAGGAGAGAGTTGCAAGAAGTAGTGACATCTAAATTAAGAACAAATAAGAATAGAAAGTATGTAGGTGATGGAGGAAGGGAAGAAGTGTTCTGTAGGCAAAAGGAACTGTATATGCTGAGTGAACTTTGCTCATTCTGAAAAACAAATACTTGAGCTTGACCAGAAGTTGAGTAGGAGGAAGGAGCTGACATTGGTTGTATCCAGAAGGGATGAGAAAGACATAAACATCAAGGTTGTAGATTCAGGACAAATGAGTTTGACACTCATCCTGAGAGTAGTGGAAGTTTCAACCAAGAGACGTGATCCACTGTAAGGCAGGTATTATATCCATTTTACAAGTGACGTAACTGAAGTTGGGGGGTGACACATAATATTACAAAATTAAGGGACAGTTCTATTCTGCCACTTATATTGTAATTAAATATCATGTTCTCTGCTTTTGAGATAATTTGAGAAAAGCAGAGCACAGCTGCAAACTAGAATTGTATATTTATTTGGCAAAAACATATGTCCAGAAAAGTAGGTGAGCTCAAAAGAATTATGATGGTATCCTCTCCTGTCCTAACATCCTTCCCAGTCATTTTGCCTGTCCTACTCTAGGAATGATATATGCAAAATTAAAGGCACAAACACCCTTAAAATACAACTTACTCACCCCAGCCCAAGACTTACTATTATGAGGAGTAGTATACCAGATTTTGGCATACTACTTCGACATTCTTAGAATACATTTCAAGGGCTTTTTGTTTTTCTCTCATTTTGAGGAAGATCAAAAATGTAACAATGTCTTAGATTTAATTAAGATTTCTAACGAATATAAAAAGAATCTCATCAACCAAACTCTATATCGGGTTCTTCCTGACTTTATGTGTGGGAAAGAAAAATAAATAATTCATGGAAGAAAAGGATTTTGTGGCCACAGTGTTTTTGGTTATGTACTAGCTGTGTTCTATTAATTATCTGATTTAAACCTACCATTCACTTTGTCATTGGAGAAGTGTTTACAAAACATGCAACAAAAAAAGCACATTTTTTCTGGGAGTACCGCCAGGTATGGCTTCGTGGAGGTCGGGCAGATGATGTCCCAGCCTTCTGACAGGGGAGTGGAGAAGTGAAAGTTGATGGAGATTTGCTGGTACCAGGAAGACTAGTGCAGCTGTCCTTTAAACTCGCGTTGTAGCAATTGGATGACTCCAAATGATCTAATTTCATTGGCATCAACATCAAGGTAATTCAACAGAGGATGGCTCTCGTAGTTAGGCACACTTTGGCATTAATATTCACCCACAAATACAGAATATTACCATTCTACCATATGGAAGATCAAATGAACAGTATTATGGCATCAGACCCACAGGTATATACTCATGAGGATTCTCACCTCAGAAAAGCACACCTTGATATACACTGGTGGAGATTACCGAAACCCATCTTATTGTGTTGAGGTGTCATTTTACAGACTATCTATCTCTTTCGTGACTTTTGAAATTTCCTTGTTTTTGATGTTCTATAGCTCTGATCTTATGTCTACATGCATTTATTTGCATGTATTCAGTTTGGAATTTGCTATGTTAGCTGAGTCTGGAATTTCAGATCTATTTCATTAATTATGGAAAATTAATGACAGATACTTTTTCTCTGACTATGCTTTCCATTGTTCTTTAACTCAAGTTAAATATATGTTAGGCCTTCTTATTCTTCCTTCATGTCTCTTACATATTTTCCACCTCTTTGACCCTCTGAAATACAGTTTTAATTTCTTTCTATATTGCAATCAGTATTTATTTATCTCTTTAATTACATCTAATATAAATTCATTGAATTTTATTTGCATTTATCATATTTTTATCCCTGAGATATCTTTTTATTTTTTCCTACTTCGGCCTGGTTTCATTTTTAATATTTTATTTCTCTTGCCAATTTTAGTATCTTATGCTTACACATACGCTAATTTTTTTAATTTACATATAATGTATTATTTGCTTCAAGGGTGCAGGGCTGTGATTCACACATAAATCACCATAGCACATACCCTCCCCAGTGTCCATCACCCAAGCACCCCATCCCTCCCACCCCTTTCTACCTCAGCAACCCTCAGTTTGTTTCCTGAGATCAAGAGTCTGTTGTGGTTTGTCTCCCTCTCTGGCTTTGCCTTGTTTCATTTTTTCCTCTCTTCCCCTATGATCCTTTGCCTTGTTTCTCAAATTCCACATATCAGTGAGATCTTATGCGGAGGTACCCAGGCGCCCCTATGTTAGTTTTTAATGTTGGGATTTCCAGAAATATTTAAGCCAAACTTGCATTTGGGTAGTTCTCAAATATTAAATTCTTGAGGTATACTTTCATATTTTAAGCAGATTGCAGCTAAAATAGACACATTTTCTTGTAGTTATTCTCTGATTGACTTATTTTGCTTAGCACAATACCCTCTAGTTCCATCCATGCCGTTGCAAATGTCAAGGTTTCATTTTTGATGGCTGCATGACATTCCATTGTATATTTATACCACATCTTGTTTATCCATTCATCTGTCGATGGACATCTAGGCTCTTTTGGCTCTTGTGGACATTGCTGCTATAAACATTGGGGTGCATGTGCCCCCTCAGATCCTTACCCATACACTTTAAATGCATATAGTTGTTATGTTGTATCTGATGATTTTTTAATCTGGATTTCTGTGAAATTTAGTTGTGTGCTTTATTTTTCTGCTAATCCTACCTGGGAGTGGCTTGTTTCCTCATGTGTATGTTATATTCATATGTGTTCATATGTGCTGAAATTTTTCTGTGGGATTTAAATGAGGCCAGAAATGAGGTGGGGCCTCCAGAATCATTTTCATTTGTTTCTTCCAGTTGCCCCAAGATACTGTCAGCCAGGGACCAGTCTATGTTAGTGTTTTTTTGTTGTTTTTTGTTTTGTTTTGTTTTTTAAAGATTTTATTTATTTATTTGACAGAGAGAAACACAGCTAGAGAGGGAACACAAGCAGAGGGACTGAGAGCGGGAGAAGCAGGCTTCCCGCCGAAGCAGGAAGCCCGATGTGGGGCTCGATCCCGGGTCTCCAGGATCATGACCTGAGCCGAAAGCAGTCGCTTAACCAACTGAGCCACCCAGGCGCCCCTATGTTAGTTTTTAATGTTGGGATTTCCAGAAATATTTAAGCCAAACTTGCATTTGGGTAGTTCTCAAATATTAAATTCTTGAGGTATACTTTCATATTTTAAGCAGATTGCAGCTAAAATAGACACATTTTCTTGTCAACAACCCCCTTTCCAGGCACCTGGGTGGCTCAGTGGGTTAAGGCCTCTGCCTTTGAGGCCCGCATCAGGCTCTCTGCTCAGCAGGGAGCCTGCTTCCTCCTCTCTCTCTGCCTGCCTCGCTGCCTACTTGTGATCTATCTCTCTGTCAAATAAATAAAATCTTTAAAAACCAAAACCAAAAAAAAAAAAAAAAAACCTTTCCTCAAAGACATTTTCTGGTCTATCTCTGAAGGAAGTCATAGCTGCTCAGTTGCTGCCCCCTGGAAACAAGCATTTTTTTCACAAATCAGGTTGCTTGGGCTCAAGGTCATTTCTACTGTTTGGGGTATGGCCATTAAAACCTAAACTTCTTGATTACTGATTTTGACAAGCTCCCTGAGGGCATCCTTGGCTTTAACATCAGCTTGCCATTCTGATCCCTCTATCTCTTTTGAATTCTAGTTTCTGAAGACTTAATTTACTTTATAGTGAATTCATTCCTTCTTCTACTGTCTTCTATATTACTCCTTATGCTCCACAAGTAAGTGAAACCATGTGATACTTGACTTTTTCTACTTGGCTTATTTCACTCAGCACAATCTCTTCCAATCCAGTCCATGTTGCTACAAAAGTTCAATATTCAGTTATACATTTAAAAAGGATATTTGTTATATTTTATCTAACATTTCTAGGTGGTTTGCATTGGTAAGATTTTGAGAATTTAGTGGAAAAACATTGCCAGAGCCAAACTTGGTATAGCCAGCATTTCTCTTTTTAATGTTTCTATCGATAAAAATTTCACAGATCAGAGGGGTCACGACAAAAATATTGGGCATCAGTAAGGCTCGTTTTTCACAATTACCTAGTTAACCAGAGTTAACCAAGGGTAGTGAAATAAAGTCTAGAGGCAAAAGGATGAGCATTTAAATTTTTTAGACATAAGGTAGTTTTTTCTTTAGTAAAAGTGGGGATGGCAGGCCCCTGGGTGACTCAGTCTGGTAAGCATCTGCCTTCAGCTCAGGTCATGATCCCAGGGTCCTATGATGGAGCCCCGCATTAGGTTCCCACTGGGTGGGGAGCCTGCTTTCCCTCTCCCTCTACCCCTACTCCTGCTAGTGCTCTCTCACTCCCTTTTTCTCTCAAATAAATAAATAAAACTCTTAAAAAAAAAAAAAAGGAACAAGGAAGGATTTTATTGTGTTTCTACTTGTCAGGACACCTTATCATGGTTTATTTTAATATTAATTTGCATAGATTAATGTTTATTAATAGTGGGAGTACTGATGGGGAATTTTGCATATTTAGAGAGAAGAAGAGGAAGATGTGAAAAACATGGCAGAGGATTCCTGAAGTCAAAGTGGAGGCCCTCAGTTGTGGTGCCTCTGCTCAGTCAGTGGTCACTAGCTGTGGGAGTGTCAAGCATAGCACAGAATAAGCATGTTTTCCCTTCATCAGCCAGAGTAGCGAACCTTTTGATAATCACATCTATGATGCAACAAATAAAAAAACTTTAAAATGAAGATTGGCAGCTAAGATAATTGTGGATTTTAATGTGATTTAGTTAATAAACTAATAGTACATCTACATCAACCTTCTGTCCAGACTGATACCAAGCACAGTGCAAGTACAAGGAAGTCTGAGTAGACCAAGCTGTTCTTTGGAACTTCCCTTTCTCACAGCAGAAAAAGTACATTTATGTTAGACAGTTCACCAAGTGTCTTGTTTGGTTCAACATGGTAAGTCATCTGGCCGGAAGACAGGACTCCCATTTTTTCTCAGTTAACTTTGCTAAGGTAGAGATTTGGATGGACAAATAGTAAATTTCGCTGAATCAAATGACATTAATCCCGTTGATGTGATTGTAGGATACTCACTGTTTTCTTTTTCTGTATCTAGATAAGATCAGTAAGATCAGCTTTGCCAATCTGGAATTGGTCTGGTTTGTACATTTTGAAGAGGGGCATTCACATTTGCAAAATCTGCACAACTGTATGTGATAACCCTATCTGGACAAAAAGATTAGGTTATGTTTCTCAGTCGGTACAGGGAAACCTTTTCATCTGTCCCAGAAATTTTCCTCCCATTATTAACCCAATGTATCTACCCCTTTCGTCCATCTGCCTCTTTTTCTTTCTCTTTCTTCCTTCCCTGCCCAAATCAGCCTAGACCGAATGCTTGTCCAGCTGCTGTCCAATGCAAGCCTGCACACTGAAGACTGAAAGACTCAACCATCACCACTGGAATGCTGATTGCATGTTACCAGGTTAGGGTTCTGCAGCTGAAGCATCAGGCAGATAGGGCTCAGGACGTCAGCAGGCATGGCTAGCCCCATGATGCAATTATAGCTACTGCCCTCTCAACCACAGCACAGCCTTCTCATGCACAAAAGCAAATCTTCGTTGTCCCTTCTGCCTTGTTCTGGGACTCAGGTGCATCTTCTGAAATTCAGGGATCCTCTTATCACTCTGCTCTGACATGGGCAAAGGACAGTCCTTTGCCAGTGCCTCATAGAGAGAGACTCTGGAGCTGCTGCCCCTGCTTTTAATTGAAGATCTGTACATTTCAATGCTCTTAACTTGTTCCTACAGAAATTATCAGGGCACAGTAACATTGCTGTTCAATATCCAGCAGAAAAGCAAGAGAGGATCTCTCTTTCCGCGTTCTTATAGCTACTGTTATCTCCCACCTCCATTAGAGTGGGATTCCATGAATGCATTTTTTTACTTTCATGTGCATGCTCATTATTCCCAGAGCACCCCCATGGTACTAGTGTGCTTGGGTTAAAGTAAAGTCTCCTTTCTGCCACATACTGAAATAAGAATGTATGTCCTCACTGTTCTCTTGATGAGCGCCTTCTGGAACATACCTTTCTTGGACATTATCTCATTTCTTCATAGATACTCTCAGTCCAAAGAAAAGATGGACCTTTTCCCCTTCTTTAAGGTAATCGGTACAACTTAACTAACTTGTCCCAACACCTTAATAGGAATTAGAATAGTGGTTTCTTTATATCTTTACTCAGAATATTGATAACTGCTTGCATTGTATTTCATGATTAGAGAGACCACTCATAATTCTCACAAAAACAAAGGAAATCTGCTGCAAAGTGACCTGTAGACAGAACCCCTTGACAGAGACGGGACTGGCTACTTTTGAATAGCACATACGCTGGGAAGTAAAGAGAAAGACAGCAAAAACAGGAAGGAATACATAGACTTGCTCCTTACTAAATATTCTGTGGGAGGAAGCTGTTACAGCAGCTACCCTGCTGTTTATCCATTCTTTTTTACGAGAGAGAAAGAAAAGAGCAGGCGATTGGGTCTAATCTCACCAACTGGACCTCTGGGTAAATAAATGGATATCATTTGCTATAAGGAAAGCTTCTTATCTACAGAATGCCCTTAGCAGGATGTTCATGGTTAAAGAATTACTTATAGTAAATAAGCCTCTAATCTATGTGCCGTGGTTCCCTTGAGAATGTCATTTATGCTATATAATTCTCTGGGTATAAAATAGAAATTTTTTCATATCTTAAAGCTATTATTCTATGCCAGAGAGCACGCGCCTGTGCTGAAAGGGAGGGCATGGGGACCCACCCTTGATGTCCCCAGAACTATGTCTGCTTTGTCTGTTTCTTGCATTTATTACTGAAGTTTATATTTGGTAAGATCTCTGGTTACCATGAGCCCAATCTGACCCTGGATGTTCCTGTATGCAAGCTGGGTCATATCGCTGTGTTATCAGAGTGGCAGTTCCTTCCTAAACATTTGCAAGCTCTGTTTTAATCTTTCATTATTCCAAACTTATACCTGTGCCACGTGATCTGGAATTTCAGGATAATTTGACCAAGCATAAAAGAAAGCAAACGTTGGAATTCTTATTTAAAATGACACTCACTTATGCGATGTTGTTATTTTTTAAGTACTAAAAGCAAATACAATGTTAACCCTGGTTTTAAAAAAAGACCGTAAAATGTGTGAGTATTTTGGGCAAACATATTTTGCAATAATTGGAAATGCTGTTCTAGTAGAACAGAGACCCCGTAAAAGAATGTGCTAATACATGATGTAGAGTAGCTCAAAAACTTATTTTAGCACTTTGTTTTGATTAAGGGTCACGTGATGATTCTGGGAAAACATTTAAAGGTGAGAAAGCTAGACAAATTGAAACACACTTCCATTAATAACACCCTTTACTGTGTGACTTCAGAAAGTTCATTCTGAATTCCATTCCAGGCATGGGTTCAAGACCTGTGTAAATTTGATTAAAAAGAAGGAATGAGAAGTACTTAAAGGTGATCACTTCAGAGTTGGGCATTCTTGGATTCAAATCCCAATTCTGCAACTTACCAGTTGGGCACCATGTGAAAACTGATGATTAAGCTCTCTTTACAGAGTTTTCTTCTTTGTAAAATTAGAGATAATAAAATCACCTTCTTTTTTTGTTTTTAAGATTTTACTTATTTGACAGAGAGAAACACACAGAGAGGGAACACAAGCAGGAGAAGTGAGAGAGGGACAAGAAGGCTTCCCGCTGAGCAGGGAGCCCGATGTGGGACTCGATCCCGGGTCTCCGGGATCATGACCTGAGCCGAAGGCAGTCGCTTAACCAACTGAGCCACCCAGGTGCCCCAAAACCACCTTCTTAAAAAAAAATTGAGTGAGATAATACCAGGAAATAACTTCCATTTGGTCTCTGAATTAATTTTGAAATTAAGGGCAGGAGGACATGTTTGATCTTAATTCATTGAAAACTCTTCATAGTAACTGGATGCTTCTAACCACAACAAAAATAACAAAAGCCTATTGCTGGGTTCATCTTACCTCCTGGCATCCCTCCTTGGTCTCACCATTGGATGTTTTCTGGTCATAGTGCTCTTTCTTGGGTTAGATAAATCTTGCAATTAGGATGATGTCATTTGTTAAAAAGAAATATTTTATATTTATTTATTAGGGCAGGAGTGTGGGGAGGCCAAAGGGAGAGGGAGAAGCAGACTCCCGCTGAGCAGGGAGCCCAATGTGGGACTTGATTTCAGGGCTGCAAGATTTCCACATGAGCTAATGGCAGATGCCTAGCCCAGTGAGTCACCTAAGTGCTCTGGGATGATGTCACTAATCTGCTATGCAGTGGGAATACCGGTTGTATCATTGGGTACCACTGTGCAGGTCAGGCACAACTCTAGGTTATGATGTGAATGGTGCTCCCTAGAGTCAAGCACTGCACAGTCTGTAGAACGTTGCATGGTTCCCAAACCTGTTTATTTCAAGGGACGCCAAGATGCCAAGTAGCCTCAAAAGACATTTTGTAAACGAAGAGTGTTTCAGCACTGCAGTGCCACGTAGGATGAAGGCTTGATCTTCTTGCACTTTCCCCTCAGTTCCTGTCACTAGATAGCAGACCTGTTCGTTGCTGCTCAGCAAGATTCATACAACAGAAGCTTGAATGGGATATCATTGGTTTCTTTTCCCTCTAAGACCCATTCATTAGATATAGGGATCTATTCTTATTGGCTCCAAGAATTAAAATGCAAATTTTGCCAAGCTAGAACTAAAATAGTTTTGTTTAAATGTCTATTAATTAGATTGTGACTTTCGCTTTTTTATAATTCCTAGGATTAGTGAATGAACCTGGTATTTGTTCTTGTTTACGTATATCTCAAGGTGAAATGATTACAAATAAAACCTTTAGAAGCCTTATAGTTCCTGACATGTTTAATATGCTATTGCTATTATTATTAGTAGTAGTAGTCGTATAGTATTGTTTGCATTATGGATGGTCATTGGTATAAAACAATCTAGACTTACTAGGACAGCGCTAAATAACTTTAATAAGAAAGGATCCTGAGAATTCTAAGGAAATTAAGTGTTCTTCTGGGAGCTTTGTTGGGAGTCTTTGGGGGTGGGTTGAGGTGGGGGTGGAGGGAATTTAAACACCTGAGCCAGATTTGAATATTAGTATTCAGTAGGCGTTCTCATCCTGAGCCTTGAAGGAAACCCTATAGCAAGCATATACCAGAAATATTTAAGGAAAGCTTATAATTCTAATGTCTCTGGAAACAAAGCTGGGTGGAATAAATATACTTGGGCTCCCCTATTCCAAATCATTTCTTCTAATAGCTTGTGAATTATACGTGTAATGGGATAAGAAATTTTTTCTGATGCAATAAATTAATTATAAGAATATATGATTGATATGAATGGAAACCATTCTAATGAGGTGATGATGAGAATTGCATGAAGGATAATGCATGACAAGTGTACCATTATAAAGTTGTATGTCTGTTGAGGGATTTAAGTAATTCATACTTGTTATTTAGAAGATATTAAAAAGCCCCAAGGTAGGAATACAGGTGTACATTCATGCATTTCCCCTGAATTATCTTGTATAGTATATTTCATGGAATTTCTAATGGGTTAATATGTATTATGTTGAAGTTAATAGTGACTTGAACACTGCATGATGAATTTTTCCAGATACTGTGACATACAAATAGAGATAACTCTTTCAAATCCTATTTAAAGGCTAACATGCAAAGAATACAAGGACTTTTTAGTAAACATCCAAAACCATTTTCCACTATGTAATGTTTGCCTGAATGCATATTTGCGTTAGCTAGTTATTCATCATAAATGCTTTTAGTTCAAAATGAAGTATAGATTAAATAGATAGATAATAGATAAATGAATATGTGATTTATTCTTACATAGCACATTGATCTCGGTGAAATCATAATGATATAAATATAACATTAAAGCATAGTGAATGAAATAAGGTTACACATCAGAAAGGCTGGGGATCTCAGTTTAAAGCTATATTATATTTTATAAGATTTTAGGTTGTAGAGAATCTTAAATTACTAACGTCTTTATTATGACGCTTAGTGTGAAATGCCCATGAAAGGCTCAGATTTTCTTTTTAGCTCAGAAAAGAGAGCAGAGTTTCTAAGTGAGGAATGGCAGCTCACTCCATGGGCTCTACGTATCATTTCTTTCATTCGCCAAAGAAGTGAGTTGCAGTAAGATTTTAGGATTAGTCCAGAGATGATGTGTGAGTAGAAGACAGGACTAGAGATCAGAGGATCTGAACACTAATCCTTTTGTGCTGCTGCTGAAGAGGGAGGGTGCTCTTCTGTGATGGAAGGGATCATGGTAAAACGTGGCTGTCTGATTCATCAGCCTAACCCTGGATGGTCACATGGGTGCAAGCCCGTGAAGGAACACTTCCTCAAGGGTTGACATTGGGTCAGACCGATTAGATTCTCCCACATTCTATGTTTACATCATAAAGGGACAAGTTTTTCTCCTTGATGAATTAAAGCCACCAAATTTGCCAAGTTATATTGTTAATAACTGATGGGTGAGGAAAAGTAAGATTTTTTTATGCCAAGGCCAAGGATAGAATGGGGTGTTACAACGGCAGTATATGAACCAAGACACAATGGTGAGAGTGGCCGCTATGGAACATTTGTCAGCATGAAAGACATCTTAGGATGCTCTGACCTCTGAGGGTCCCTCTAAGAATTTTATCTTCTTCTTTCCCATTGTCCTAGGTTTGCTTTTCTTTCCAGTTTATTTTCTTCTGCTTCCTTCATTTTCTTAGTTGCATTTTGATCTCTATCTCTACTTTCTTGGGGAAATCAATAACTTGTTTAAAAAAAAGGTAGTGACATCTGAATGGGCAGGGCTAATGGTTCTATTCAGGAAATCATTGTGCTGACTGGGTCTATAAACCATATATAGCCTCTTCTTTTCAGAAGAGGCAAAGGATCCAAATGAGTGATGTGAAGGGAAATTATTTTGGCTGGTGGGGAGTAACAGGAGAGGAAGAGAGAAAATACAGTCATTTTTTTCAATACTGGAAGCGATTTTTTTGGGGGGGCACTAAAAAAACTGGTCTTTACCATTGTTTTTTGTTTTAAAATAAAGAATTAAGACATCTTAAAATATTATTCAACAAAGGAGCATAGTCCTTTAAAATAGGGAACATTTTGCATGGGAAGATGTTACTGAAAATGCTGCCTTTGGAACCAACTGTATGTCTGAGGAGATTTTGCTTTTGGAAATAGGGCTGTAAAATTAGATGATTTGAAAATAATGATATTAGGTTTGGGTGTTATTACTAATAAAAATAACAGGAGAAAGCCAAAGAAAATAATCAGATTAGCAGAAGCATCTTTCTTCTCTGACATGACTGTTAGAATTACCATTTCAGCCATTTTCTCATACAATAACCAGCCAGATAGACAGAATTTTGTCGACTACACTTACTTCATTGTAGATTTGTATTTTTCATTTAACAAAGCCTGAATGTCTTCCTGTATGGTACATGTAAGTCTACAGAATGTAGCTAATCACTGCATATTCTTACCTGCGCTGTTCCTACCTTTATTGCACCCATTTCTTCGTGATTACACAACAAGGGAGACAGAGGTTGGGAAGGGGTGAGGGAAGGAGGATGAATGAAATAGAAGATGATGAGAGCATCTGGGTGGCTCAGTCGGTAAAGTGGCCAGGCCTTGATTTTGGCTCAGGTCATGATCTCAGGTTGTGAGATGGAGCTCTGTGTCAGGTCTGCACTGGGCATGGTGCCTACTTGGGATTCTCTCCCTCTCCCTCTGCCCCTTGCACCCTGCTTGCATGCTCGCTCTCTCTTTCTCAAAAAAAAAAAAAAAAAAAAAAAAAAAAAAAAAAAAAAAAAGAAAAGAAAAAGAAAAGAAAAGAAAAGAAAAAAAAAGAAATAGGAAATGATGACAGGATATAGGAATAAAGATCGGTGGCTGGTAGAGAGCAGAAGCAGGGAGAGAATAATAAGGAAACAAATCCTATGGACTTGAAGTTAAGGTCTTGACTCACTAGCTCTCTTGATGCAAGTCATATTCTTTTTGCTCCCTGATCTCAGTGTGGTTGCTGTTTTCTTGAACTGCTCAGTGTGCAGATTAAGACATCGGCAAAATTCTCCAGTTCTGGCAAACTGAGGGTTGCTGGGGAGTGGGGGGGGGGGATGGATGGGGCCTGGGTTGTGGAAAAAATTAAAATTAATAAAAATGAAAAATGAAAAAAAATTCTCCAGTTTTGGAATCAAAGAGGAGGCTATTTATTTAGTTGGTAACTTTCTCTCTTGTGGTTTGTCACCCAGGCCTTTGTCTTTGGTTTCCTCTCTGTAGAATGGGAATTTATCTTGTGGGGTTCTTGCAAGTCTTAAATTAGATAGTCTGTCACGTTCCAGATAAGCACTCAGCGAATGTTAGATTAAGCCATATGAAATTACTCTTTTTATGGATCAAAAAAGATCCAGTATTGGCAGTTTTGTGTGGTTCAATCTAAAAGTCATTTCCCCCTTTTCCTTTAGGCATAGGCCAACACGCCAGATGCTTAACAGTTCCACTCTGCTTAGACTATGCTCCTGCCCTGTTGTTCATGAGCAGGACCTCACTTTGCCCTCCTTGTTCATGATGTGGGTCGCTGCCTGTTCTTCACTCTGGAGCTCCCATGGCTCTACCTATTTATATACTTCTTCCTGTGGCCAGGTGATGGTGCTTCTCTCACGGAGCTCGGGGACCTGGGCAACGTACACAGGACTCATTATTCCACTAATGGAGCTCTGGCAATTTTTTTTGCTCTTGATGGCTGTCTGGATTTCATTCCACTTGAACTTAAACTATCATGGGTTAGGAGCACTGCGCTTTCAGGAAACAAAACGTCCACCGTCTAAGTGGTAATAAGCAGAAACTGACCACTGTTTAAGCAGAATCTGTTCTCATGTCCTAACAAACATCTAGAACTCGGCATTCACTTTCAGTGCTTTGGCAGAGACTTACCCTTCTGCTGGCAATACCTCTTTTTCCCCCTTATTGACTTGACATTCTCTTCTTCTTTATGCTGCAAGAGACAGCTCAGATGTTCTGTACTCCATAAAACTCTCTCTGAATGCCCCACAAGGACACACCTGCACTGCCCCCACGTCCCCCTCTGTAGCCCCTATACACAGCAGTCTTCGCAATCTCCCCACTGTATTTGGGTCTGTCTCCCCATTCAATCATAAGCTCCTTTGAGCAGAAGCAATATCTTTAGATTAAAGTATCCCCAGCGTTTGCCACAATAACTGAAACACTGTAGGCACCCATTAAAATATAGTTCCTGAAAAAAATTAATAAATGAATGAACTGATTTCTTTCAAGAACAGATTATTTGCTTTGTTTGGTATTCATTGTCTTTTTCTCCCCTGCCCTCCCTGACCTTTTTCCTCCCTCCATCCCTATTTTTCCTTTCTTTTCAATTCAGGGTTAAAAATTCTCAATTTACCTCCTTATTTAGAAGCTTATGGGAATTTTGAAGGTGCTGATTTGCACAGGTACACAGAATGAAAAAATAATCACACACAAAAATAGACTCCTTGGCATCCTTAACTGACTGCTATATTATCTCTTTTAATAAGACGCCTCAGAGTCTGCACATTTTCCTGATAAGAATAACTGCTGTCATATTTTTTGTTTCAATTTGAACATTTTAAAGGCATTTGCTATTAGCACTAATTAGATGTATAAGAGCCTTCCTGAGCAAAGCAGATAGTCACAGCTAATTCATAAAGAATTAATGATAGTAGCTAAATTGCCACATAGATTTGCACTGTGGGTAGGGTTAAATTACCAACTAATGTGAATACTGTTTAAAATAAATTTAATATTTAATGTAAATCATAGTCTTATTAAATTCATAATAACTGAAATTTTCTCAATATTGTTCCAAATGAGCATCTGTACAAAATCTCTTTAAAGTAAATAAGCTAATAATATGATAATACCAGTAGAGTGAATAATAATATTAGTCATTTATGGAACACATTTTATTATTACTCCTATTATTATTATGGTTTTTTTTATTTTCTGTTATTTGTCAGACCTGCAGTTCAAACCAATTTCCTCTGGATGTGTGACATTTGGGATAATTTCTCAACTTTTTTGTCATTACAGTATTGACAGAGCAGAAGCAATTATTTGTTAAATGATTTCTTGGTAAATCTAAAGTGGTTGGCTTCTGTGAGCACGTGTGTGCTCAAAAGTCATGATTTTTTTTTCTCAAAGTAGTTTATACACCGAGAATCTGTTTAATTATTACTTTGTCTCTTATTGGATAGAAATTAAGTTTCAGTCCAATTTACTTAAGAGGAGAATCAGGGATAATTTTAAAGCAGGAGCGAGATCCAAAGTTAAGCTGTCAACTGAAACAATTCAAAGAGAAAAGGAGTCCTCCAAAATCAGGATTTAAGGACTCATCTCATCCCCAAGTTTTTTCTGCATTGCAGATGATTTCCTGACTTAGAGAATGCAAACATTTCATTAACGAAGACCCCGAGCCCGATTTTGGCATACCGATCCGACTTCTCTACTGAGCTTTCAGATTGGGGGATGGAATAGAAGGGAACTGAATCTCCTTGTTTTGTCTATCTTGTGCAAGGCAGTTTTGATCCAGTGCCTTATATATGTTACTGTACTTATCTCGGAACTTGATACCTCTCGGAGGGAAAAGAGATTTCTAAGAGCATTCACATTTCCTTCTTTCATTTTTACAGCTTTAGTAATGATAGCTCTACATTCTGCCAGTTTGAAATTTTCTTTAACAAATGGCTTTGGGATCTGAACATGCCACAGACAGAAGGAAATAGGAAAAGTGCTAGAGGGCAGTCCACCTGGCCTGAGGATCGGGTTATCTTCTGCATTCATTCGGCCAAGACAGCAGCATTCTTGGAACACAGTGCATTATGCTTAATGATTGTTTTTTTGAGTGAGGGATTAAATGATAAAACACCTTGCAGAAAGTTGCTTGCCATCATTGGATTGTACAGTCCATTTTGTTTGCTGTGTTAAGTTCTTGATACCTTGCCCTCCTTCAGCACCTCTTCTTATAAATTTAGCCTTTTCCTGACAATAAGTAACACTACTTTCCAGTATACTTGGTTTTGCATTAGAAAACTGATTCCTCAGCCCACCTAGCTGTCCTCTCGGCCTCCTGACTTCTCTATCACTGGTTTCTCTTCTCTGAGATCAGAAATACTTAAATCCCAGAGGTATCAACCCAAAATATTGTCCACTTCCTATCCTCTCCCCATATTCCAAGAGACTAACTTGAAGATGTTACCAAGCATGACCAACAATTCGTATTTCAATACTTTGGGGTTTGTCTTGTTTCAGTTTTCAGCATTCCCATAGTATATTCCATTAGGAAGAAGGCTTTTAGCTTCTTTAGCTTGAGTATATAATAGTGGTAGGGGAAAAGATGAAGGTGTATATTTAGGTCTGTGTCTGAGAAAAAGTGCCCAGGAAAGGACTCTTTCATTTCCTGCTAATCTGCAGTCTCCAACCATACTTCCTTTAACTCTCACTATAATGATAGGCACTCCTTTAGTAGAAAATATAAATTTCTAATAAAAAGTAAGCTCTTCTATTTGTTTTTAAATGTTAGTAACTATTTCCAAATCTTTCCAAATCTATCTCATCTTTAAATGACTTTAAATGACTATATAAGAGAGGGAAATTTTTCATGGGGAGTGGAAACTGCCTTGATTAATTATGCACAAAATAGATAATCATAGGCTTACCTGGAAAAGAAGTGGAATGCGTTATTCATTGTGTGCTGCATATCATCTGAAGACATTCATTGTTACTATAAAGTAGACCTTGGAAACTGTGATAGAGGTGGGAGAATAGTGAAGGTGAGATTGGCTTATTGGAGAACCTAAGACTAGAATCAATAGCAAAAGTAGTTCGACGGATTTCTTGAATTGCTATACTCAATCTCTCTTGATAAGCACTTGATCACCTACTCTATAGAATGCTTTGTTACTCACGTGTGTGGTCTTCTGAAATTTCAAGAAATTCTAGGAGAACTTCAACCACATTTCCATTTAGAAATAATCATCTGGAAAAGAGTAGTGATTCCTCCCAGTTGCTACAATCTCCACCATTCGCTATTGCATTCCCAGTATTGGGATGCAGTGAAAATTGTTACATTAGAGCAAAGAAATACATTTCATATACTCCTGTACCTATCAAAAGTAAATAACTTGAGTTGTCAGCTGTATGTTCAGCATTACTATCACTACCTTCTACCCTTTTCATTGTATCTATGCTACACCGATTGTTTGCAAAGACTTCTGTGATCTTGTGGCCCCCCCACCCCAGACCTTCTAATAGATAATATGACTCTTGATTTCTTTCATTAAAAAAAACATCATAATGGGGATCCATACAATAGTTTTCGACCAAGTTCTGATTAATGTGTATTTATACTTGGAGCTTATTTGGGGAAGTAGAATATTAAATAGAAGAGTTTGAGATGGTTTTAAAAGATGTTAAGGTAGTAATGATGTTATTGAATTGCTATTGGAAAAATGACCCTCTGGTCCACAGTAGCCTGCAGTAGCAAAAACAGTTACTGGTCTGTTGTTGGAATGAAGTGCTTATGAAAGGAAAGACTGTCAAGACCAAACTTTTTTGCAATAAGATATGAGAATGGAATTATGAAATGGAATATCTTTTTTTCTAGTTGTACTATAAAGCTTATATACAGGTCCTAGATCATGACACAGACCAAGAACTGAAGAGCTAACTTTTGATTGCTCTAAAAGCATCTTTTATTTTATCTAACTTGGAGGGTTGAGGCTTTTGAGAATTAAATGCTAAATTTGATCATGAAAGTGACTGAGTTATAATGTAAGTTGAATTCATAGCCTTATCTTGTCTCCTATCAAAAAATCAAGACATTTATAAGACAAGAGTAGAATTCTGTGAATTGAGTAATATGTCCAGTCAGTTTATATGACTATATAAAGTTTCTGCCCCACAACTTTACATGAATATTTTTTATACTTGGTTTATTTGGGTTGGTATGATATACTTAAGTTCCTTGACACTGTGGGTCCCCTTAGTGTGTATGAATGACTGAGGTTTATAAATTAAGGAATGTTTGTATGAATGTAGTAATTTGATGGTTTTAATTGAGGCCAGGATTAAGTAGGTCTCAGAAAAGAATGAGAATTTGCAACCAGTCCCATTCACTGTCTCCCATTCGGGCAATCTCATATAATAGATGCAGTAGTGTTTGAAGTTCCCTGTACCTGGTGTTTGAAGTTCCCTGTACCTGGCACTGGTTTATGTGTGCTGTGTGGAGCATTATTGGTAACTATTAATAAACTCACAGCACACTGCAGCCCCCTAGAGTCCTGCCTCCTTATATAGAAATCTATTCTCCTGTTGATAATTAGTTCCTGGCCTGCCACCAAACTCTCATACAGACTGAATTCCTGACAGTGGGAAACGTGCACCCTGAGCTGCTCATAACTTAGTGGATAGATCAAAGTCATAAAACAGGACCTACACAACAGTGCTCAGTCATCACCTGGATAAACGGAAGTTGACTCAAGCTGGACATGAAGACATAAGTATCATGAACGGGTTAGGTTTCCATGACACATATTCATTCCTGCTATATTAACGTCTCTCTTTCACCCTGCACTTTATGGCCTCATGAGGAGTTCTCTATCGCTAACTGAACGTGAAAGGGAAAAATGGCCCGATTTAAGGTGGTTGTGAGTGATATGTTGATATAACCCTGAAGTAGATGATTGCATTATTAAAGTTTCACTTAGGTGTGGCCCTGAAGTGGGGGGGGGGCGAGAAATTCCATCAAATGGGCAGAGTTTTGTACCACACATCTGTTATTCACATTACACGAAAGAAGGCATGACTAGAAATATAGATCTGAATCAATATGTGGGCACTGGTAAAAACTTGGAAAAAATACCATTGGAAAAACTGGTGAAAACTTAATGTAAATGGACGTCTGAAAATGGCAATGAATGGAGTTCTCTGCATTCTGTAGGAATATTTACCAAAAGTATTCACCAAGATTTGCCAAAAATTGAGAAGCTCTATGTATGTTCTGTGGATTTATGAACAACGCCACGATAGTAGTAGAGATGGAGGTTTATGCATGGGATCAGTAGACATAGGTTACCCCTAATGGGGACTGTCTGGCTAGGACCACAGCTGCATTCATTTCAGCCTGCCAATAGCTGGAGCCAATGTGAACACTTGATACAATATTATTCCTTAGGGCAGGGTAGAGCCAGTCATTTGGGGACAAGATTTGGATTTCTTCAATTCTAGAAATAGCAGCAATTTGTCCTCACTGGAATAGATTCTTATTCTAGGTACATAGTTGCCTTTTCTATCCCATACTCCTCTGCCAGCACCTACTGAATGCTTTATTTACAATCAAGATATCAGTAGGACATTGCTTTTGACTAATGTAGTCATTTAACAGCAAAATAAGGAAAGCAATGCGCTTATACTCCTGGAATTCACTCACTGACTCTCTGAGACCTAAACAGGTGGTAGTCTAGTGGAAACAGGTAAAAATGTGTACGGAAGGCTCAGTTACGCCAGTTCTTGAGGAACGGGTTGAGTAGCTGAAGTATTATGCTACAAATGAGATACATCCTCAGTTCCCTAGTAGGTGGTGCCAATCCTCCAATGATGATAAAACACAATGTGGGAACAAAAGATGGAAGTGGGCATTGCTTCTTTTTTTATTGCCCCTAATAACTCAAAAAATGTTATTTTATTTTATTTTTTTTATATTTTTGCTTTCTATACCCACAACTTTGAGATTGCTTGTTCACGGGGTCTAGTATCAGTGGTGCTTATATCGGGAGGCAGAGCAACTATTCCTTTATTGGAAGCCGAGCTTGCTACTGATCACTGGTTTACTTCTGATGCTGAACACACAGAGAAAATAGGGGATTCTTAACTGACTTGAATGATTGATCCCCTGAGGGCACGAAGGAGGTGGTCTGGCAGTCAGGGCATTCTTCAGGACAATTTGTGTGAAAAGTGAGAGACTAGGACCAATAGGCAGGGCTAGTAATACCTCACATGTTTCATGAATGATTTTTGTTACCCATTAAAAAATAAAGAATCCCAATCACCTGGGATACAAGCTCAGGACAAAGGGATCACCGAATGGGCGGCGGAGGCAAGAGTTGTAACCATTTGGCTACGTGCAGAAATGGAGATTGTAGTATCTATTAATATTTTTCTTGTTTTGTAATTATACTTTTATATGTTAACTATTTCTCCTCCCCCTATTATTTATTATAAGCTGTTACTATTAACAGCGATTAATGCTACACATTTAACCTGTAAGTTATAAGATGACAAAGTGAGATTATGATCATGCTAGAAAAAGAATATTCCCCAGAGATGAATACAGGGACACAATGGAATTTACATCTCAGTTTTGGGGAAGAAGTGGGGCAAGTCTAGGGTTGATGAAGGAGTAAGTTATATCATGCTAGATAGAAGAAGGATGTTGATTTTGTTATTTGAAAGTTTAATTGTATCTAAAATGGTAGATGTGGATGCTGAGTTGGCAAAGGGTAATGCAGAAGAAACGCTCCACACTACACATCCCAGAATCCAGATATAATCCCTCTGTCATCACAGATTCTGGTCTGTTCATAGGAGGCACCACTGAGATTGAGAAGACAGAGGGCAGGTGCAGAGGCAATCAAGATAGATTCTTGGATCGGACCACAGGTGTGAGGTTCGGAGCAGCTATATTATGCTTAGAATACAGAGACTGATTTGTTTTCCTCACTGAAGCCTGACTGGTCCACAGGGAAGACAAAGAATCCCATCCTCTGGGTTAAGAGTAAAATGATTATTCCTCATCAGCTTTCCTCCAGTGTAAACCCTGGAGGCATTTAAGTCTGTGACCCCGGAATACGATAGTTTATGATGAGTGATAAAAATGGCGCTACACTCGTTCTCTGCCCTGAAGCACCTTTGAAAACAGAATATATATATTAAGAGAAAATAAAAGTCTAAAGTGCCGTGACCTAAGAATGAAACGAAGGTGCAGAGGAAATCTCTCCAAAATTCCAGAAAGATCGCTCAAGTCTCTGCCTTGCTTCAGGCCCACACGTGCATTCTCCACTGCCTGGAGACTTCATTCGGAGGCCGGTGTTTCTGCATTCTTCAGGTCTCAGCTTAAATATCAGTTCTTCTAGCTTGGCCACCCCATCTAAATTAAGCTTGCTTATTCTCTTTCATGGTACCCAGGTTTTTTGTTTGTTTTGCCTTCATGACACTAATTATTACTATTTGAAGTGATTTCTTTATCTCTATATCTTCATGCTTGGCATGCATTTCCTCTATCAGACTGTAAACTCCAAGAGGGTTCGGGCCTCTTCTTCCCCCAGGCCCCTCAGGTAAACAGCTTCCTAGCCAGTGCCTAGAAAACAGTGGGTGTTGAATAAATATTTGTTGAATGAATAAATGAATGAATGAGTGGTTATTGAAAGCCGACACAGTAGGGGATGAGTGAAAACAGTTTTCTTGAAAAGAAAAAAGTGAAACAAAGAGAAACCAGAGAGGGAGACAAACCTTGAGAGGCTCATAAGCTTAGGAAACAAACTGAGGGTTGTTGGAGGTGAGAGGGATGGGGTGGCCGGGTGATGGACACTGGGGAGGGGATGTGCTATGATGAGGGCTGTGAATTGTCTAAGACTGAATTGCAGATCTGTGCCTCTGAAACAAATAACACATCCTATGTTAACAATAATAATAATGATAAAAGAAAGGCAGTGGTATTTGACTCAGCGATATCAGTCAGCAGTGTGAAATAATGATAAGGGTTTGTTTTGTTCCTTTGTTCCTTGTGACTAAAAAGCAGTCTTTCCAGGAAATGGGAAATGGGGAAGGGCGATATCCTTGCCTTTTCCATCCATTCTTCAATTTGTATAAAGTTTCAATTCCAACTGATGAGATTAATAATCCTCCATTTTTATATGGTGTCTATAAAAGGAGAAAGTACTTTGATATTTATTTTAAAAGTTCTTAGGTGCAATGAAAATAAATGTATCTCCTGGAGATCTAGGTGGAACTGTGTGTCTACAATTACTGTTTTGTAGCAGATTTTTAAAATAGAAATTTTGGCTTAATGAACCAAAAAAACAAGGTGAAACTGACAATGTTTTGATAATTTTGAGATGTATTATAAACACTGTGAAAAGATCTGCCTTCTTGTTTGAGGCGGCACTGATCAATGCATTGACCTCTGTCTGGAACTGCATTAACCTCTTTCCACAGTGAAGAAATCTGAGAGCTCTGCTATTTTTCTTCTTTAGAAACTCTCACTAAGATACGAAGCATTTTTTGGCAGGTTACATTATTTTCATTCTCACTCGGGGAGGACAGAGCCATGTCTGAATGAACATGTGATCTATAAAGCTACAGTTTGTATAATCCGAAATATAATGTAAATGAGGAACAGTTTGGAGTGTTTCGACTCAAATTTGCAGAGTTCTCACAAGCGAGGTTGGTGCATGAATTATGTGCATCACTGCCTTATTTGCAGGAAACTGCATGCATTTAATATTTAGAGAAACTTTACTTACTTTGTTCCTTAATGGACTCTCCCAAGAAAATGAATTTTTATTTTGATTAGATCAAATTGAAGAATATGAATATTGAAGCTAGGAAGTCCTCTCTAATTGCTGAATTGTAGCGGTCCTTTTTATTTAAATCTGGGCATTTCTTTGAAAAATATTGTGATAGTATGTCTGTTACCTTAAAAAATGCAATGGTAAGACGAATCAGTTAAATGAGCTATTACATATTTGGTTCACTTAGTTTTAAGTCTCAATAGGCTTTTTTTTAAAAAATCACTTTTATTTGCTACCATACACTGAACCATAGGTTATCTTTGCTGATGCCATTCGTGCCATCTGAGAAGTTTTAAGTTCTCATAATTTGAATGGGGGGCAACACTGGCAAGATAATATCAGGAAGAAAATGGAGGGGTCATTTGAGGCACCACGACCCCACTGCTCATAACTGTCTAGTAAAAGGCCACTTCCGGGGTATCGGTTAATTACTGACAACATTTGGTTATGTAACAGGCAACTCTGAAGACTTTGAGTCACATACCCGTAAGTATCCGCTCCTCTCACATCTCAGTGCGCCAGGACAGCTCATCCAGGCGGGACTGGGCTCGTGGCCCCCTCTCAGGCTGTGGGGCTGGCTCGACTTGCTCTCCGGGCACTGCTTCTTGCGTGCTCCACCTAGGGGCCGAGCTGCAGGGAGGGCAGTCATCCGGAAGAAGCTGCTTTCATGGCAGTAACAGGAGGCTGAGATGCAAACTGGAAACACAGGAGGCCACTCCATGCCTGGCTCAGGAACAAGCACACTGTCACTGAAACACCTTCCTTTGAACCGAACGAGTCTGCCGCTGAACTCAAAAGGTCTAGGAAGTATGGTTTTTATTTTTGTGGAAGGAATTGCAAAGTTGTCCAGAAAAGAGGATGTGAAGTGGCAATAATAGTTCAGTCTGTCACTGCTGATACCGGCTGACATGCATGATCTTCAGGCTGAGGTAGTGCTACCTGTGTTGGCCGCCCCCCCCCAAGAGAAACCGAGGACGCTCAGGATAATGCAAATCACACAGCGAGGTTTATTTCCAGCTAGCTAGGGTCCAAGCATCTGCCCCACGCAGCGGGTTTCAGGAAGGACCCCGAATGCAAGGGTCTAGGGGTTTATATACATTTCAAACAACAAGCATGAGTTACACAGTCATTTTCCTGGTTGGGTGAGATAACATTTTAGCCCCTTCCCCAGTTCCTGGATGCCCACACATTTCAGGAACTGGGGCAAGGAAGCAAGATGCACATATGGTTCCTTGACTTATCTGCCCTCATTTGGTTAACACAGGCCATGTAAAGGCATCAGTCACCAGGGGGTCTTAGATATGCAGAGGCCTAAATCACCATGGAGTTTTGGAGCCTGTTATGCCAGCCTTGAGGCTAAGCAGGCCCTAACAGTAGGTGATGTCCAGAATGGTTTTCTATGTTAAAATCATGGCAACCCAACCCAAAGTTCTTTGGAAAGGACAGCAGGAATAGCAGCAGTGACAATATAAGATTCACTCTACAAAACAACAACGACAACAACAAAAGCTCAAAGGTTAAAAATTCATGACTCGACCAAAAATTTTTAAAAATCAGTTAATAAAATGTTTAGCACCATGTTAACTCTTGTGTCTCACCGTGTTTTTGTGTTAAGTGGGTGTTTTTGTGTTAAATGGAGACAGAAAGACCCCAAAGAAATAATGCGTATTTTCATTCTCTTGGTCAACCTGAATTGTCCATTTACCACCAAAGTCCTCTTAGAGAAATATTTACTATTGGGCATTAAATACTATTTTATTACATGGAAATCTCCAAGGCACAAATATCCTTTAATTATTTTACTTAAAGATATTTCTTTTTTTAAAAGATTTTATTTATTTGACAGAGAGAAACACAGCGAGAGAGGGAACACAAGCAGGGGGAGTGAGAGAGGGAGAAGCAGGCTTCCCACGGAGCAGGGAGCCCCATGTGGGACTCGATCCTGGGTCTCCGGGTTCATGACGTGAGCCGAAGGCAGTCGCTTAACCAACTGAGCCACCCAGGTGCTTTTAGAGGTGACTTTTACCTGCTTTTAAGTTGTCTCATTTATTGTTTCATAGCTATATAAGTAGATATAAAATGGTTTTGAAGATATTCCTGGCGTTATGTTAGATATATGAAGTTTTTTTTTTAGAATACTACTAATGATACAGAACTTTTTAATTGTGTTATTTAAGGAAATACACCTACTCACTTTCTCATGTGGCTAGTTAATGGTATTCATTTGCCTGACAGTGTGGGTTAGCTCCAGAAACTTTCCTCAGTGCAGTCCTGGAATGTCCACAGTCCTCTGAAATATTCTCCCACTCTTTTGCGTTTTCCCCTATGATTTTCAAATATAACATCATTTACTATTTGTTCATTAGAGAACATCATGACAAAAGTGACCACATATTTGTTGAACCACTAAAACACTAAAGCAGTATACTAAAATATTTATGCCCAAGATGTGAAACTGATCTTAAAGCCCAAATTGTATTTATTTTTGGAATTTTCTTGAGTGAACAGTTTACACACATTATCTTGCTTTTTGTTGTTGTGGCTGTTTTGTTTTTACACATTATCTTTCAAAGTGCAGTATGGGAAACCAGCAAAGAAGATCAGCCTATTTATAAATTTCTAGTATTCAATGCAGAGTTTTTCAGCTCTGAGGGATCTAGGGTTATATAGATGGCTAAAACCACTAACCATCTTTTGAGGTGTATCATACTCTTAGTACTGCTATTACAAGTCCCCATATGAGAGACGAGTTACTTACCTAGTAAACAAACTCTTCTACATTTTTTTTCTGGTGGAAACTCTAGAGCAAAATATGTGTTCATAAAATCAGAGTTCTGTCTTGTTATTATTAATTTATTCTACCAGTCAGTACTGATACTCAGCTGGTCTGTACCAGTATAACCACATCTCCTAATAAAATATTAAAATAATTATGTCACAGTTGGTAAATAGGAGCTGTCCTGAGCCCCTGAACAGCTTACTTCACTATTAACCATCCTTCCAGTAATCCCTCAGTTTTGAGAATATAGCAACTAAAGGGTCAGTGTCTCTCGGGCTTTCCAGGAACCTACAGGATCCTTCCACGCACTGTGTCAGATATCTATGCTGATTTATCAATCCTAAGCCATGCCACTGTTTTTTGTTTTTTTTTTTTTTAGTTTTATTTTTAAATTTTTAAAAACTGTTCTTGTAGCCATGGGGAGAAAATGTGTGATGATAAACATAGTCTAAGAAAGCAAATAGGAAGGGGAGGACTCAAGTGCAGAAAGTGGCAAGGTGGCCATGAGAAGAATCACAGAGGACTTGAGCATGCCCTCTGATGTCAGACAGACTTCTTTCTGTTGCTATCCAGTTTCTGTCACTTAAGAGTAACCCGTCCTTGGTGAGAATGGAACCACACACCAGGCCCCAGCTTTTCCATCTTTAAAATGAGCATGATAATGTCAATTTTTTTTGTATAAGATAATGTGTGAAACATGAGATCATATTTAAGAATGATCCCATTTTAAGCAATTAAGAAATGACACCATCCGGAATCATCATTGCATTGAGTACAAAGGAGCAGGTAGAATTTGCATCCCCATATTCCTGATCGCTCTCCTTCAGTCACTGACCTGAAAACAGGGGCTATGACCAGCCCTTGTAGAAGGCGGGGCTTCTACTTGGCCCTAAAGCATGTGGCATCTGAGGTTGAAGGAACACAAAGGAAATCATACTCATTTCTTCTAACTTGCTACAGGGTCTTGGTATATTGGTACTCTGGCTGTCTGTGGGTAAACTTAATATCTTGATTAGCTCTCCTGAGAATGCCTCTGAAAACTCTTATGTGAAGTGGGAGGTGGAAGACTGGTTAATACCCTTAGTGGCTCCAAAATAGTCTGTAGAGGTCTGTTGCTTGGAATTGTAAAGTGTTGGTTACCTTGACAACTGCTGGCCGCACAGGGCTGGGTTTTGAGTGACTAAATTCCTTTGCAATTCCTTATGGGGATGAATGATTTGTATATCTAATCAATGAATAGCAAAGACATGTTATTTAATAAGATTAATGATGCTCACGTAAAGCATTCTGTACACGCGGGCCAATGGCATGACTTCTTTAGAAATGTAGTTAACATTCTAGAATGTTGGTCCCAAGGAGAACCAAAACATTCTTTAATCCTACTAGCTAAATTCCAGATTGAGAGCATAAGTGTATTTTCAGTTGCCTCTGGTATGTAGTCTCAGAATGTGGGCTAGCCCTGAACACCATGAGGAAGACTTTTTTTTTCCTTTTTTTCTCCCCAATTGTTGGTGATTTGGATTAACACCTGGATGACTTCTACACCTAGCACCTCCCCTTCATAAATCAGTGTTGACCCTATGCTTTTATAGTTGGCTAGAAACAATGAAAACAAGTTTGTTTGTTTGTTTGTTTGTTTGTTTGTTTTTTGGTATCTTTGTGCTGCTTGAGGAAATTCTGGACTGTTCTAGTCCCTTCCCACATGTCCCTCACTTTCTACTCTCTTTCTGTCATGGTCTGATTTTATCTTTCCAACTCTAGCACACGCTATTCCTTCTGGTCTGATTATAATGAACACAACTCTCCATCTGTAAACACAGACATGTACTTTCATCATCACTTATCTGTAATTGAAATTATTTTATTGGATGTTGTATTAGTTACTTATTGCTGCGTAACAAATTACCCAAAGCAGCCAAACAAGTGATGCTGATTATTTCTGACAGTTTCTGAGGGACAGGAACCCAGAAGTGTCTGAGTTGGTGGTTCCTCAGAGTGCCATGAGATTCTTGGACTTACTGTCCCTAAGACTTGACCAGGACTGGAAGGTCCACTCTCAGGTTCATTCCCAAGGCCACTGGCAGCCATCAGTTTCCTGTCACATAGGCCTCTCCAGAGGGCTATTCTCTCACCACCACAGCTGGCTTCCCATAGAGTGGGCAAGGAGAGAGGTAGCAAGAGGTCTCTTTTATAACCTGGCCTCAGAAATGATGTACCGTCACTTATATCTTATTCTTTTGGTCACAGAGACCAACTCTGGTGCAGTGTGGAAGAGGACTGCACAAAAGTGTAACTACCAGGAGGTGAATCCCGAGGCGACCACACATAGTTTTGTGCAGAAAGTTCATTTCAGTCAAAGCAAGATCCTCCCCAACCCTCATTCCTGGAGTTGTGTTTGAATCCTTAAATAGCAAGAATCTAGGGTTATTGTTGTTGTTGTTTAAAAGGATGGGTTTAAGAGAGCAGGTATAGCTGGTCTTTGTTAGTATTATATAGCCATCCTGCAAACTGATGACAAAGTCTAGTAGATATTGCTAACACATCCAGTCGCAGTATTATCCGTTTATGTCTCCAAAGATGTGTTGATCTAACTCTCCATACATTAGGACATTCCCTTGGATCCCTTATTCCAGATGGAAGGTGAAAAGTCTCTTGACCCTTGACCCGCTTTGTCCACTGTGGTAGCTACTAGCCACATATGGCCACTGAGCACTACAAATGCAGTAGTCTGAATTGAAATGTGCCATAAGTGTAAAATCCACATCTATTTTGAAGACTGAAAAAAGAATGTAAAATATCTCAAGAGCTCTATGCTGATTACATTTTGAAATAATATTTTAGATATATGAGGTTAAATAAAATATATTAAAATTTCATGTTTTTACTTATAAAACAGTTACTGGAAAAGTTATGTGGCTTGTGTTTGTGGCTCACCTTACATTTCCATTGGGTAGTGGTACTCTAGACACTTGGATGAAAGATGACAATAAAAAATAAATGCCTTCCCATCCTATATAATAGTCTACATTCCTCCACAGGTGGTATTTGGTGAAAGCATAAGAATAAGAATAATAAAGATCAGATTCAAGTAAAAAGAATCAGAAGTAAGCATCACAGAGTCTGAGGACATGGTGTATATAGCAGATACTGTTCATAACTTGCCCATGTGCCTTCAGCACTTATGATCCCATAAACATTGATTGTTCCTTCCTGAAAACACTCAAATGCTTCCTGAAGATTGTTGTGATAGTAGGGATGTCCCTAGCAGGACTATGGAAGACCAAGGGTTCTGGGCATTAGCATCCTTGGGAGCAGCTTTCAACTAAGACGAATGAAAATGGATGGACAAAGTTCCAGTCTCTTTGCCTGTAATGAGGAATCACACTGCGATGGGTCCGCATCTTCTCCCAGAGATGTCCCATTATGGAGTCCCAGGTGCTCATAGCAGTCACCCGCTTACTTACATACCTGGTGCAAGCTTTCTTCCCTTCCTACTCTCCGACTGGCAATTCCTGGGATACTTCCCAGACAAACTTCTTTTACAGATCAGTCAACCTGACACCTCAGATGGTGTGTTGTATATGATATGTAAGGGTCTGCATGTGGGAACATCCCAGCACCAAGGCCGAGCGATAGCCCTCTATATTTCCGGTTCATGGAAGTATGGTTCATGGCTAAACTTGACACAAGAATTCTCCATGACTGTTTTCTTAGTGTACTTACTTTCTTATCTCCTGGTTCTACATTTACGTCTCACAATTCTGTCCCACCTGCTTCCTTCAAAACCGTGTCCTCTGGATGGCTCTGTTCACAAAGACTTGCAGTGGCCAAGTCGGGCTAGGTTCTAGAAATATGGGTCATATATGACAGCCTAAAAGTTTTCCTTTTAACATCTGTTGAAGGAAAATCAGTTTTCTTCCTCTGAAGATAGCATGAGAATGACACTTAACCTTCCAGCATCCTCATATTGTGACAAGTTGATAAGCGCTCTATTTTCACCCTCCTATTTTCTCCATCATAAATAGGTCTCAATTTGTAACCCATGTGTGCAGTTTCATCTAGAAGCAAGGAAAAAGGAACACTGCCCTATTTTAGCTCAGCAGGGCAAGAGCATTGGAGAAGATGAAAGGTCAGAGTTACCTACCAGGAATGCATCAGAATGATAGCACTGACAATATCAGAACGTGTTTTCCTGGGGGAACATTGCCCTTGTGACCTACCAGTCATGTTATCTCAGTGTCTGGGTTGCCTGAAAACAGGCGCAGTGATAATTACAATAAAGTATGTTAACAGTAGAGAATTTACCACTTCTCATAGGTAAAGTACTTCCTGGGTTGTGAAACTGTTTTCCGAATATCTTTTCTTGATTCTCTCAACAGTGTTGTGAGGGAAGCAGCAGATTTATCATAGATAGGCTGGTGACTTCTTAAGCACCACAATGATACCCATTCATATTTTTGGAATAGCTGATTTGTATAACTCAGTTTTTCTGACTCTAAGGACACAGCCAGGCCCAGTGGAATGAATAAAACTGCTACCAGGAATCATCTGATGTGCAAAGACTCAGCATTTACAGCATTAATTTCCAACAGGGACTTGACCAACTTAGCTCGCTCCATGCCACATCCCTAACAATTTTCTTTCCTTATCTTCTTCCCAACCATGAATTATACAGATGTATAAATTATACCTCTTGCTTAATTTCTCAGTCACTACATTAATCCTTCCCACTGGCCTAGAGCTTGATTTTGAAAGCACTCTGGGTAGCAGACTTCTTGGTTTGGTCCCAAGACTGCCTCTGGGTATTGCCAGTAATTGACATCCTTTGTGGATACAGCATAGATTTGCAGTGAAAGCCGAAAACTGATATACAAATGTCTCGTTACCATGTTGTTATTTCACCTACTACTTTGGAGATGCTACAGAGAAATCAGAGATGTGTTGGGAAAACAACACTCTCAGAAGGTTAAGTTGTATTAGAATACATGCTAAATAAATGGTCAAAAAATACAATACATGCAGAAATGTAAAAAGACATTGATATAGCAGGGAAGATGGGAATTAGTGTATCATAAAATGCCATGTTACCAGGCAGGATGAGTTCATGTCTGTTACCAGAAAACCAAGGTATTGATTGACATTCCTGGTGGAAGTATTTGGCTTTCATTTGTACCAAGGATGCAGTATCATACTTGAACTTTGAACTTAAACTGCGTTAAGGACAGGACTTTGTGGATCTTGTTTCCCACTTTATCACTAGCTCCCACTATAGTGTCTGGCACATAGAAAGCATGCACACTTTTTTTTTTTTTTTAATGTATGAGTAAGTAAATGATTAAATGAACTTGGCATCCCGTCTACGGTAGTCATATTTCCATTCTGAAGCACTGGTATCCTATGGTTCCCTAGAAAGAAAAGTACAGGTATGCTTTGAAGAAGGAAGTTGAGCAGCCCCTTTAAATTTTCTCAAGCCTCCACTAGTGAAGCCAAGGAAAATTCAGTTACATTTTGTATTTCTCAGTCAGGAATGGTCTGGCCACAGGGCTGAATGATATTTTTAAAATGCAGGGAAAATAATCCACCAGTTTAATCTGCACAATGTTTAACACAAATATCCTCTCCATTAACAATATGGTGCAAGAGAGAGTCTGGGGGTCATTAGAGGACCTGAAAACGCCCTGCAATGTGTTTGTGCAAGATTAGCCCTTCATCGAAAAGATGTATTCATTCTCGATATGGCCTTATGTCAGGGTTGCTGGCCTTAACGTGTGGAACTTTTCCAGTTCATCAAGGCTAGCATGCCCAGAGCTATTTTCTAGTTTTGAAATAAAAGAGCAAGTGGTGGTAAGCCCGAAACCTTTGTTACTATTTCTATTCCTATCTTCTCTCTCTGTTTCCTGCTCTCTTTTTCACCCACCTGTTTTTTCCTTGCTTAGTAAACAGAGCTGCCCATATGGCAAGTTGTGATAATCTTTCTCTCCCTACTCCCCACCCTTGAATTTGGCTTTGGTTTTAATACCAGGGAGTTTCAAATGTTGAAACAGAGGCAGCCTTTCTTTTCTGTTCACTACAGGCTCAAAACTCAGGGCCGTTTCCTCGAAGATCTGAATGAATCCTGTGTGTCCAGTGCTCCTCTAGTGTGGCTTATGTATTCTCCTTCTGTCCTGTCTCTGGCTAGTCTTCAATTTATTTCCTCCCAGTATAAATCTTTGATTTGGTGTTTAAAAAATCTTGTTTAAATTGAAAATATTCACAGGTGTTTTGGTTTTAATTTGACACTATATATTTTATAACTGAGTTCAAAGAAAAGGGAAAGGAGATCCATCCAGGATAGCCAGTCAGTATAGGATATGTTCTGCTGCAGAATGTAGCCACACAAACATCTTCAGACATGAAGACTGAGCTCAGGTTACATGCCTGTTACCAGTTGGTAGGGAGCTTTTCCCATTAGAGTCACTCAGAGTTCCAGGCTGACAAATGGGCCACCATTTCAAATACTGCTACTCCGGTCAGCATCTTAAATGTTGTTGGTCTCTGCCAGAAAAAGCTACAGATAGAGCAGTGCTTTTTCAGACTTTGATTTGCATGAGTTCACCTGGGGATCTTGTAAAAATTACAATTCTGATTCAGTACACCTGGGCAGGGTCTGAGATTCTCCTCTACGAAGAGCTCAGGTGGTGCTGATGGTAGGCTAGTAGTCATCAATTTTCCCTTCATTCCTCCCTTACTCCTTTCCTCCCTCCCTCCCTTCCTCTCTCCCTCCCTCCTTTCCTTTCCTTCCTTCCTTCCTTCCTTCCTTCCTTCCTTCCTTCCTTCCTTCCTCCTCCCTTCCTCCCTTTCTTCCTTCTTTTTTTCAATAGTAGAAATCTAACTGAACTGGCAATTAAATGTTCTGGTGCAGAAATACAATTTCATTAGGCACATGGCTCCTCCCAGCCACAAGGGAGCTGAGAAGTACAGTCCAATCAGATACCCAGAAGAGAGAACTGAAATATTTGGTGAACATCCAGAAACATTAATATGGTGATTTATATAGCACAGAAGCAAAGTAAATACTTTTTTTGTTATTTTTATGCTCAACTGGCCAATGTATCAAAACGTTAATCAAAAAAATTGGGCAGGGATTCTCAGTGCTTCGCTGTATATCAGAATCCGTTATAGGGATTTTTTTTTTTTTAAACATAAATGTCTGACCATTCTGTGGTGGGGCTTAGATATTTTTAATTTTTCTTTTTATAAACTTTTCAGGTAATTCTCTAGCCAGGATTGAAAAACACTGAAACAGGGGCTCCTAAGCATCTTTTTGATGGCATAGAACATACTTTAAAGAATGCTTTTAAACATAGATATCCTCCACCATATATCAATGAAACATACCATACAAGCTTTTTATTTGAATTACATAAATTTATGCCTGTGATGAAAGAAACATTTTTCCCCAATTTAAAAAAAAAAAATCTTACTTTTTTTTCCTTTTTAATTACTGTTAGTACCTAAGGGAAACGCCCCATTTCAGGAGGTGCCTAGATTACATTAATAAATGTATTACATTTCAATTGTCTAAATATGAAAATCTATTACCCAAAATGCTGATTTGTCAAGTTTATGAGATAGTTGAGTGAATGAAAGAAAAGCTGCCAAGGAAGGCCAGAAGGCAAGAGAGGAAGGAAAGAAGGTGGCAGGAAGAGAGGAAAGGAAGAAGAGGAAGAATCTGACAAATGGCCCAGAACCAGAGCAGTAGAGAAAAGCCATGGAATGCAAATACTGGAATCAGCTAGCGTGGAATGAAATCTCAGATTCAAGTTTTAATGCTTTATGAATATCATTAAAGTGCATCTCCTTGTGCAAGTTACTTAACCTCTCTAAAACTCAGTTTCTTAATTAAAATGGAAGAAAGGACTAACTTATGAGACTGTAATTAAGATCATTGAGAAAAAGTGTAAATCTCTTAACACAGAGGCAAGTATTGAATTTTGTCATTCACCAAAATGGTAGTTACTGGTTTTATTTGCATGACAGAAAGGAGCTGCCTACAATGTGGCTCTGATAGCCCCACATACAGAAAAATGCCAATCTGCCTCACTTCCTTTGGAACTATGTAATACATACAAAGGATTTCTATTTCCTTTTTAGTATTTGGTGTCATTGAACCGTGGTAATGTTTGGAGTTAAAGGTAATTACTAAAGGGTACAAAATTAGTGAAATAGAGGCTAGATTTGTCAGCCTTCCCCAACACAATGACTGATGGAAGTTGCGTGATGAGAGAACACAAAGAAGGAATTGCTGTCATGAAGGGATCTACCTCATCTCTGTAACACAGTGGTCAGGAAAATGGGTTCCTGAACCTCAAGACAGATGTCCTCGCGTCTCTACCTATGTGGCCAAGGTCAAGTCACTTACCTTATCTAAGTAAGGGTTTCTTCTTCCATAAAGTGGGTGTGGAAATAGAACTATCATAGAGATGTTGTTATGTTGTTATTTCCAATATTGACTGAAGGAAAAAAAAGGCTCAAGGAGTTTGGGTATGATATCACACAGGTTTTGAGTCAGCTTGTGGTCAAGTCAGCCTTAAAGTTTTCCTCAGCTTGACCAAACTCTGTGTAGGCTTCTTCTTTACCCTAGGCCTCTGACTTGCCTTTTCTTAAGGCACTGATGTTAGAACACTCCCCATTCTAAGTTCTTTTGATGGAGAAGCTCATGGGAGACCAATTTGACTCTGTCAGAACAATTACAAAAACTGTGTATGGTTTTTAAAAATATGATTGGAAATCTTTGATTACCACTGAGGCAGGTGGGAAAGACCAGAGCTTAGAGAAGGGAGCAAAGGACCTTGTTCCCGTCAGTGTATCTACCAGTTTGAGTCCTGGGATGGGGAGAATCTGAGAAAAAGCCAGAGAACCAGAACCAGGGCAGCTAAGTGGACAAGATTTTGGCAACTGCATGGAGCTAGTGAATAATTTTTGTTTTGGGATGGCCAAATAACATCTGGGCACAAGGATCTTAGAGAGTTCATAGGCAGGGAGAAGTGACACTGCAGCCTGGACGTTTTCCCTTGAGGCATATACTTAAGATGGACATGGGAAGAGGCTAAGAAGTAAAAACAATAGGATGATGCAAAAGAAAGTAGAGTTTTCAGCATGCTCAGGTAGCTGAGGAAACAGTCATTCCAGCTCGGATTGTGGCAAGAAGGAGGGCCCTCCTAAACACTTCAGGCTCTCAGCTGGAGCCACTAAAGAGCTACATCTTAGAAATGGAGGAAAACTAAAGGCATCTGAGCCTACAAAGAGCTATAAAATCAACTTTGAATCAGACTGTACTTGACTGCATTAAAGTGATCTGCCTCCCATTCAGTCTACCTCCCAGAGGACAGGTAAATACCTATGAAGAAAGAGAATGTAGCCCAGAGATGACAGCTTTTTATGTTTAATTTCTGCTGTCTAATCAAAGATTACCAGACACAGAAAATAGAAACTTTAAGGGACTGCATGGGGTTCCCCCCAAATTCATATGTTGGTCCTCTAACCCCCAATGTGACCATATTTGGAGATGGATCTGATAAGAAGACATTGATGATTTAATGGAGATCATAAGGATGGAGACTTGACCCCATAGAATTACTGTCCTTCTAGGAAGAGGCACTAAAAAGCTCATTTTTCTCTCAACCATCTATAAGACATGTAGAGAGCTCTCACCAGGAATCCAATCAGTGGGCACCGTGATTTGGGCTTTCCAGCCTCCAGTACTTCAAAGAGTTCATTTTTTGTTATTTAAGCCACTCAGTCTGTGGCATTATGCTATCATAGCCTGAGCAGACTAATAAGGAAGCATACCCAAAAAAATTCCAGGCCCATTTTTGATTTGCCTCTTAGTATCAACAGACTGGAGGGTACCCCTGTTCAGATTTCCAGAGCTCGCTCTCTCTGTGGTGTTACATCTCACAAATTCCAGCAGCGTTAGCCTAGCCAAACTCTGACATGAGGCTCTTTGCTTTAGTGTGATGGCAACATTTTCCTAACACTTCTCCTCCTTGCATTGCAGTTTGGAAAGGCCTTCAGAAATAAGGCTGGAAACTCATAGGCACCACTTGACTTTTTTCCCTTTTCTTAGGAATCATAGCCCCACTTGTCTCATGTTTAAAAACACTCGTATCATAAGTTTGACCAGTTTTTAAGTCGTTTACTGTGGGAGTGCAATTCCCATGCTCCTTCCTGATGAGAATATGAATTCCCCCATTCGTGTTAAAGATATTTATCAAATCAGAAACAATAATTTTTTTTGACTGTTATCACAGACTCTTTATTAATCCTGTGTTCTACCCACTTAAAAACTGATATGTAATGAGAATTTGGCCACCATCAAGCTCTTATTTCCCTGACTTGCAGAAACAATAATTTTAAAAAATATATAAAACATATCAAAATTCCTCCAGAAAAAAAAAACTATTAGGCTTATGATGGTGATCATTTTATAATAAATACAAATACTGAAACATAATGTTGTATGCTGAAACTAATATAAGTCATTAATACCTCAGAAAAAAATCACCTTGAAGGTAAAATATTGAATGACAGAAAATTGGAAAGAGAGAAGGACAAAGTTTCCTACTATAGTTGCTTCAATTCAATATCATTGGGAGAATCTTGTCAGTTCAATAAGGCAAAATAAAATAAGTAAAACCAAACACCTAGGAATAATTCTAAGGAAAGAAAAATAAGACCTCCACATACAAAACTACAAAACAGTCTTGACAAAAAAATTTAAAGACTGTAAGAAATGGAAGTATGTACTATTTTCATAGATTAGAAAACTCAGAATCTTAAAGATACCACTTTTCCCTAAATTAATCTGTAAATGGTTTCATATAATTCTAACTACTACATTCTTGTCAACTAAATAACAAGAATGGCAGACAAAATCCTAATAAAGGGAGAAAAAATGGAATATTTAACTCATCAGACATTCAGATTTCTTACGAAGCTATAGTGATTGAGATAGTATGGTATTTGGTAGAAGGATAGGCAAAAAAAAAACAACAACAACAACATAATTGGAAATGGAAAATTGAGAAACAGACTCACATGAATATATTTCCTACAATGCGGGTATAGAAAAAAATAGTTGTTTCCACTTGGTAATTTTGAGTATCTGGATATACAAATATATTACTCAGAAATCATACACTTAAGCATGTATTCAACAGAAATGCATCTAAAGTGTTCTCCAAACCCATGTTCAAAAATGTTTATAGCAATAGTATTGCAAAAAAAACTGGAAGCAGATAAAATGATTATCAATAGTAGAATATATAAAAATTGTGGTATATTCATACAAAGGAAATATTATACTCAGGAAGGTAGATAAACTGTTAATGTATAAACAATATGCACATTACTCATAAAAACATATACTGAACAAAAGAGGTCAGTCACAAAATAATACACAATGAAGAACATTTATATATAACTTGAAAACAGGAAAACTAATATACGGTAATGGAAGTCAGAGTACTGGTTAGTAATGGCCACTGAGAGGTAGGAGGAAGGTTCTGGGTGCTAGTTATGTTCTATACCTTTTATTCAAGTGGTAGTTATATGAAAGTGTCCATGGTCATAAAAATTCATCAACATCTATATTTGTGGGTTTCTACATATTTTTCTGTATGTATACTTTCTCTGTGTATATTACACTTCAGTAAGTTTTTATGCAAGCACAGATACTACTTCAAAGATGTCAGAGTAGAAAAGACTTGTATATTGAAACCTATACTATTGAGCAACATATGTCTGCTATTAGAAACTTACAAATAGGGCGCCTGGGTGTTTCAGTGGGTTAAAGCCTCTGCCTTCGGCTCAGGTCATGATCTCAGGGTCCTGGGATCCAGGCCTGCATCGGGCTCTCTGCTCGGCAGGGAGTCTGCTTCCTCTTCTCTCTCTGCCTGCTTCTCTCTGCCTACTTGTGATCTCTCTCTGTCAAATAAATAAATAAAATCTTTAAAAAAAAATAAGAAGAAGAAGAATAGTTCCGTCTTGGTGAAAGGTGCATGGAATTGGAGGCATTCAAGAGGAGATGAAATCTGAGATGAAACTGAAAATCAGGTGATTAATAGTCAGAGATGAAGAACAGCAGGTCATCTAGCAGGAGAAATAGCATCTCCTTCTCAGAATTAGTTAGGTATGTAAGAAAGACTGACAGCAGTTTTTATTTATTTGGATTATAATCAATAACATGAAATTAGGTTGGAAAGATATTAGGACTAGGTTTTGAATGACTTCAAATAATAGAGTAAGGAATTTTGGATTTCAGTAGATGCTGAGGAACCATTTAGCATTAATGAACAGAAGAAAGTCAGATCAAAATTATGCTCTATAAACATAAATCCTTTGACCTCAATTTATTAGAAGAAGAAGAGAATTGATGTAGCAAGAAAATATAAATGGATATTATGAAAATCTAATTCATTTTCATTTATCACACAGTTATTAAAGGCCACTGACTGACTCAGGCAAAAGTTAGTGAACACCTAAATTAGACCATTCAAGTGGGAGGGTGACAAGTGACATATATGACATCTCCATTAAGGAACAATTTGAAAAATTCTTTGTTGAGTACTACTAATAAAAATTTATGGCGGTATGTGAATTAAGAATGTACTCAGCTGCCAAAAACAGAAATTGCAACGAAGAGTAACCTAAACATATAGGAGTTTATTTTTCTCATACAACATGAATACCATAGGTAGATATTACGAAGGTTAGTTCAGCTTCTGAAAAATAATTGTCACACCCAGGATTTTTAACTTTCCTCCAATATCCTGAGGCTGTTGATTTCTGTCCTTTCCTATGATACTTCATGATCACAAAATATCTGTCACATTTCAATGCAGAAGCTTGATTAGGATAGGTAGGAGGAAGGGCAGGAGCAGGCGATTCTTTGAGATTTTTATAATAAAGAGAAAGCTTTCTCTGAAAATCTTCCTCTGTGTTTCCGTTGGCTGTGACTAGATCACGTATCTAACCCCACCTGAAATAGAGACACTGAAACTGGAGAATGAGAAGAAGGTATACATGATATACTCCCCTGGGCTGGACACACTGCCCCTCACAAAATCCATGCCATCAAATCATGATCCTCACAAGCAGCAAAAGCAAAAATTAACATGTGATACTACATCAAACTGAAAAGATTCTGCCAGGAAACATTCAACTAACTGAAAAGGAAACCTATGCAATGAGAGAAAATATTTGCAAGTCATAGATCTGATAAACAGATAATACCCCAAAATATGAAAACTCCTACAACTCAATAGCACACACACAAAAAAGGAAACCAAAACCAAACACACAAAAACTAACAATCAAATTAAAAATTGGAAAGAGAAACTAAATAGACATTTTTTTCTTAGGAATGCATACAAATGGCCAACAGGTACATGGAAAGATATTCAACATCACTAATCATGAGGGAGATGTAAATCAAACCATAATAAATTTCAGATTATATTATAAAGCTTTAATAATTAGTAAATTACTAAATTTATAACTAAGTATAAATATAGTTATATGTGTATAAATGCATGTTATATACTCTAAATATATATTATATATTTTATATATTTTATGTATAATATATTTAATATATGATAAATATATATTATAATTGTCTGTTGTATAATAAATATATTATATATTATATAAAAATATATAAATTATTAGTAGTAAATTACTATTTAGCAAATAGTATGTATTGGCATAAAAATAGATATGTAGATCAATGGTACAGAATGGGAAGCCCAGAAATAAACCCATGAATATATGGTCAATTAACTGATGAGAAAGGATGGTCTTTTCAATAAATGATGTTGGAAAAAAATGGATTACCACCGTCAAAAGAATGAAACGGAATCTGTCTCTTATACCATCCATGCAAATCAAGTCAAAATGGATTAAAAACTTGATATAAGAATGGGAAATGTAAAACTCCTAGAAGAAAATAGAGGGGGTAATTGACATTGGTCTTAGCAATGATATTTTGGATTTGATACCATAAGCAAAGGCAACAAAAACAAAAATGAACAAGTGGTATATATATGCAATGGAATGTTAGTGAGCCATGAGGAAGCAGGAAACCCTGCCATTTGTTACAGTATGAATGAACCTGGAAGGCATTATGCAAAGTAAAGTCAGAGAAAGACGAATCTTGTATGATATCACTTATATGTGGAATATAAAAGAGCCCAAATCATAGAAACAGAGTAGTGTGATTGTTACCAGGAGATTCAGATCAGGGAAATGGGGGGATATTGGTCAAAGGGTATAGACTTTGGTTATAAGATGAAAAAGTTCTGGGGATAGAGTGTACAGTATGCTGATTATAGTTAATGATACTGTATTATATACTTGAAAGTTGTTAAGAGAGTAGATCTTTAATGTTCTCACCACAAAAAAGAAAAATGGTCATGGTGTGATGTGTTGGAGGTGTTAGCTAATTCTATGGTGAGAATCATTTTGCAATACATATGCACATCAAATTGACATAATGTACACCTTAGTGTTTATGTCAATTATATCTCAATAAAGCTGGAAAAAAGTTATCCCGTTATCAAGGAGAAAATAGAAACCTGATAATAATCCTAAGAGAATTTTTCACAGCCATTCCCACCATATATACTATAACTGTATAAAAAAGGTGGTGCTTCATCTCAACGAATATATGTGATAGCTACAGGACTATTGTATGCACACTCCATTTAATATGCAATTGAGGATTTCCATCTAATGTGTGGAATATATTTTTCATTTGTTTGCATATTCTTAATTGAGTTGGTCATCCTTTGCTTCTTCCAAAAATTGTCTTTGATCACATATAATGCAAAATTTAATATAAGAATGGATAAAAAAATCATTTCAGAAAAGAGGAAAAAAAAGAAATAGATGTGATCCAATGAGATAATTATGTGGCATGCATTCTGCATTTCATGGCAAGTTAGCCAGAAATAGAATTAGTGAAGGGTTCCTCATTATTTGACCTTTTTTTTTAGTAAACAGTTTTATCTTGAGAAATACACTTTTTGTCATCGAAAACATAAAGGGTTAATATGAATGTTTTAGACTGTATATGAAAAATATTAATAGCAGGAAGCTAAGGTAAGTTATGACCTTAATGAGAGTGGCTTCCTATAGACTGAGTTTTCAGGTATAATTTATTTCCCATCCTTTCCCTGAGGCTTCATTATCAGAACCTGATCATTTTACATTTATTTTAATGACCTTTAGGCTTTAATATGGTTACATCTTTAATTGCCATGTTTCTGAGATTTCTTAGTGCATATTTTACTTGAAGTAGAGAAGTCTCCCCGATTCCTTACCATATTTCCCTTGTACATACATGGAAGGCAGTCAAGACGTATTTATTGAATAAATAGGTAGGTGAGATAAAAATAAGAATTCTTGCTTTTTCCTCAGCAGTGATCCCAAAAGTTACATTAATATTCCATATATGGAAAATTTTGTTATTAACCCTAAAAGTTACAGTCACAATATTTAGTCTTCAATGGTTTATGCCTCTTTTTCATCTGATACTCCAAAGCACCCAGCATGCTATCTGCCACACTGGGTCATTCAGTGGAATAATTGATGTTCTCGGGCACAGAGATATTCCTGAGAAGAGTTCAAATAATATTATACTGGTACATTATTTTTGAGACCTTCAGTGTCAGGAGAGAGTTTCTTAAACTAGAGAAATAAAAGGTTAACATATCTATTACACTATCCTTCCTAAGTATTTGAGGCTCTAGGCAGCCTTTAGAAAATGCTGTGTCATAGCTAATTCATAGTTCTGTTCTGAAAGTAGTGCCTGAGGGCTGTATGGTCATGGATTCGTGTGCTTCAGTAACAAGCTAAACAAGAAGTTGCATTTTGTTGCCAATGTCGAGGAGGCTGACTTTGATTCTTTCCCAGAGAGATGGCATTCACCCTTCTTTACAGAATAACCCACAGGGAGATTTGCCATCAGGCCAAGAGTTTTTCCACAAAAATTAATCTGCACAGAGTTTTGAATCTGCTAAAGCATTTGGAAGATAAACAAATCAAAACCCCAGATTTATATACAGCACTTATATACAGCCCAAGGCGTTTGGGCATGAACAATTTTAATGGTCAGTGGTCATTAACTCAACCTTTTTTTTTTTTAATATTTTATTTATTTATTTGACAGAGAGAAACATAGCTAGAGAGGGAACACAAGGAGGGAGAGTGAGACAGGAAGAAGCAGGTTTCCCACTGAGCAGGGAGCCCGATGCAGGGCTTGATCCCAGGACTCCGGGATTATGACCTGAGCCAAAGGCAGTCGCTTAACCAACTGAGCCACCCAGGCGCTCCACTGCTCAACCTTTTTGACCATCTGAGAGCCTGACTCCGGCACCTCAATATCATCAGTGTCTATACATAAGTTTTATACACTCCTCACTGTATTATATTAGACTTTTTATATATTTCACCCAAAATTATTTCACATGGAATGAGAAAGGGAGATGTGGTTAATGGAAAGAAAATTGTTAACTATAATTCTGAAATTTTGGGCCCCACTGTGAAAAAAATACTTATGCATTTCACAGGAAAAGTAAAGTCACGAGGGGAAAGTGGAATCCATTTCAGGAGTCGTAATCCAAAATGCAATATGGAATTCTTATTCAGGAATCATTTGAGATCTGAATTAAACAGAAGTGGAAGAAAGTGTACACCAGATATTAATCAAAGCATTTAGTGGAAAATGGTCATCAAGAAAAAGTTCTGGGGGCACCTAGGTGGCTCAGTTGGTTTAGCAACTGCCTTCGGCTCGGGTCATGATCCCAGAGACCCGGGATCGAGTCCCACATCGGGCTCCCTGCTCGGCGGGAAGCCTGCTTCTCCCTCTCACTCCCCCTGCTTGTGTTCCCTCTCTGGCTGTGTTTCTCTCTGTCAAATAAATAAAATCTTAAAAAAAAAAATTAAAAATAAGAAAAAAAGAAAAAGAGCTGGCAAAGTTGGGGAAATATCCAGTCAGTACACCTAATCCTGATTGTCTCACTTGGGTTCTGCTTTACTCTTTATGTCCCACTCATTTCCTATCTTTATTTTCCTTCAATCCTTCTGGCTTCATATTCCATGTCCAGTCCTGCAGTTGTATCCCTGTACCTGACAGCCAAGTTAACATATCTGTCCAAGCCTTGTTTCAACATGGTAAGCTCTCCTTATGAGTCTGATCCAGATCTTCTAAGGGGAATGTGGACAGGTAATGTCGTTTACCTTTTAGGAAGAAGAGTATTGTGTTTAATAATACCTTTTTGGGCAGGACATATTTATTCAAAATAACGCTTTAGTTAGAGTAATAAACAATGTATTTAATCATGCTCTACTCTTTACGGCACGCAAATGTATATACCTAATGACAAGCGATTAATTAGAGCACTAGCTGTGACTCTTCAGACTGCACCAGGAAAGAGACTGAAAAGTGCTTTTGAAATAATATAAATTATATCTGCTAGTATCAACTGAATGCTTGCCATCTATCTTGCACTGTCTGGAAATCTTGTAGCAAATGTTAAAACATAAAGATACCGGGAACATTCAAAATGATGAATACATGAATATAGGATTAGGAATTCAATCATAATTACTTTAATTTACACATTTCAAGATTATAAAACCTTTCTAAAATTTAGGGTTTCATAAGGTGTTTTGGCTTTTTCTATCTGCCTGGGATAAAACTTGTAGGAGGAACAGGATTTTCACCTGAATTTCCTGATTAGGAGGCAGCACTTGGTGGTGCTTCGAATGGCTCTTACAAGTGGTATAGATAATATAAACCTCTCCAAATATATTAATTAGTAAAGTACTGGTTTGGATGCCAATGCTTTGTCACATGTTTTTCCCCTTTTGTGATATGTCCTTTCTCTATTCTCCATCTAGAAACTTCTGCTCATTCTTTGAGAGCTGTCAGCTATTCTGTCTCCATTTGAATGCTTAATAAGCACCTTAAACTTAACATTTTCTTTCTTTTTTTTTTTAAGATTTTATTTATTTGACAGAGGGAAACACAGCTAGAGAGGGAACACAAGCAGGGGGAGTAACAGAGGGAGAAGCAGGCTTCCTGCCGATCAGGGAGCCCGATGTGGGACTCGATTCCGGGTCTCTGGGATCATGCCCTTATCCGAAGGCAGTCGCTTAACCAACTGAGCCACCCAGGCACCCAAACTTAACATTTTCAAAACTGAACTTGTGATGTTTCATCCCTTTGGTACTAAAGTGAGTATTACTCTGATCTTGCCCCAAATATCTTAAAAGCAAGGCCCAATGTTTTTAAGTACCTTAAATGTGTCCCAGAAAAAAGAAAAGAATCGAAAAAACTCAAGAATGAATATGTATGAAACTATAAGAATAGTAGCCAGGCCGAACAAAGTAAACTTTATAATGGTCCAATCAGAAATTACCAGGGTTACAAAATAGTTATAAAATACCAAATATAATGAAGAAAATAATCAGTCAAACCAACTCAGAACTGTCACAGGTGTTAGAATTAGCAGAAAGCCTTTAAAACAGTGCTGTAATTATATCCCATTAATTGAAAAAACTAAAGACATGGAAGATATTTAAAAGCCCAGTCAAACTTGTAGAAATTATGACGTGTGAGAAATACAGAGTGGGGTTAACAGAAGACTCTACACGGTAGAAGAAATAGTTAACTGGAAGATAGAGCAGTAAAAATAATTGAAAATGAAACAGAGAAAATAGACTGAAAAAAAATCTACAGACACGAGTGAGCTGTAGGACAGTGTCACAGGCCTAATATACATATAATAGGGTTCCCCAAGTGATTGAAAGAGAGCAGAACATATTTGAATAATGCCGTAGACAGAATTCTAACATAGCGCCAAGATTTCCCAACACCTGGTGAGCCCACCCTGAAAAAGCCTCAGGGAAACAGATGTCGTAAATTTTATTCTCTGGATTAGATTATGTTCTATGGCATAAGTAACCTTAAGACGAGGTGATTATTCAGGTGCTTCTGGACCTAATCACATGAGGCTTTTGAAAGAGAGCTTTTTCCAGCGGCTAAAGAGAAACAGAGATTTGAAGCACAAGAAAGATCTAATGTATCAGTGCCGGCTTGAAGATGGCGCGGCCATGTGGCATGGAGTGCAGGTAGCCTCTAGGACCTGAAAGCATTCCCCGGCTGACAGCCAGCAAGTAAATGAGAACTCAGTCCTAAAACCACAAGGAACTAAATTCTTCCAACAAAAAGAATGATTTTGGAAGAAGATTTTGTACCCAGAGCCTCCAGAGGAGAATTCAGGCCAATAATTTAATTTCAAGATGCGGAGGAATTGGAACTCTCATACACTGCTGGCGGGAATGTTAAATGATATGAGCACTTTGAAAACAGTATTCCAACTTTTTAAAAAGTGAAACATACACCCACCATATGACCCAACCATTCCATTCTTAATTATTTACCCAAAATAATTTGCAGCATATGTTATAACAAGATTTGGTGCATTATGAAAAGTTTATCTGTACAGTAGTACCCCTTATCCACAAGGCACATGTGTGTCCCAAGGCCCCCAGTGAATCCCTGAAACCATGAATTATACCAAACCCTATATACACTTTGTTTTTTCTTATGCATACCGACTTATGATAAAGTTTAACTTATAAATTAGGCACAGTAAGATATTAACAACCATCATAAAATAGACCAATTTCATAACAATGCACCGTAATAGAAGTTATGCAAATATAGCCTCTCTCTCTCTAAATATAATCTTATTATACTATCTTACTGTATCTTATTATATTGACCTTCTTGTGATGGTAGGAGATGAAGAATGTCTAAGTGATGAGATGAAGTGAGGTAAATGAGGTAGGTATTGTGTTGTAGCATTAGGGTACAAGGGACCTCTTAACAGTGTGTCAGTGGGAGGATCATCTGTTTCCACACTACAGTTGACTGCGAGTAACAAACTCTATAAAACAAAGCTATAGATAAGGGGGACCTACTGTAATAGTCATAAACTCTAAACAATACAAACTTCCCATCGATTGGTGAATAGATAAACAATAAATCCTATTCTATCTATGGAGTGGAGTACTGAGAATAAAAGGTGAGGCATTACTGATATATGCTACAACGTGGGCCTTTCTCAAAAACAATAATGCTGTGTGAAAGAAGCTAGATGTACAAAAGTGCATATTGTATAATTCCAGTATATAAAAACTCAAGAAAATGCAATGACGGAAGGCACATCAGTGGTTGCATGGGAATGGCGGTGGAACAGGTACTAGCAAAAGAAAGTCATTACAAATGTGCATATGAAAACTTGGAGGTGATAGATTGTTATGTAGATTATGATGATCCTTTAACAGGTGTGGATGTGACATTAAAATAGATCGAATTTTGAACTTGGACCATGTGCAGCTTGCTTTCTTCGATTATACCCCGGTAAAGATGTTTTTTTTTGTTGTTGAAGTATAATTGACTTACGTTATTATATTAGTTACATGTGTATGGTGTAATGATTCAGCAATTACTCTTCAGATGCTGGACTCTTAAACTAGGGCTGTGCCAAAGGTAGGCTTAGAATACTGGAAATAGTGGAATGACGATGAGGGCTTTTTCCCCACTGGAACATAAAATCTATTCAAAACCTGAGGAAATGTTTTATATTATAAAATAAGAAACACGTCTATTACAGAGTCAAATACAAAATCCCCATGAATTTATCAAACAAAATATGAGATGTCAAACACATACTGAGATTGTTTTAGATAGTTTCTTCCTTAAATCCCCAATATGCTTTTAGCAGACTGCAAACCTGCTGGGACTCAACTGACGGATTTTATCAGTGGGTAAAGGGAAGATGCCAAGACTGGCAAAAGCCGGAGAAGACTTTGACTACCAAGGTGAGGTTACCAGTCGTACCATTTGGTCCTGAGGACCATGATGACCGTGGATTTGAATTGGACTGGCATCACTCTACTGTTGACCTCAGGTATAAATTCGTTGATGACATGAAAGACAATTTTCATCCTTTCAGGGGTTGGACATACCACAAGTACTAGCTCATCAGGTTGGAGTTGAGAACACAGCTCCTGTGGGCAGGGAGGAGCCACAGCTGAAACCTGGTATGCAAGATGAGCCCATACAGGCAGACGCTGGGACTCTAGAGGGTTCTGAATTCTCATTATCTCACGCAGCCAGTGGGTCTGTGGCAGCAAAAGTCATTCTCAACTCCGCTCACTTTGGGGCTGAAATTCTCTGCCTTGATCTGCATTTGCTAAACAACTTGGCCTAAGTGTAGCCTCTAAAAAAAAAAAAGTCATCATGACATCATGATAAGAAGTGTAACAACTACCACCAACTGTCACGTAGAAGATGGATCATATGGGAGAAAAAGAGAGGTTCTATTCCCGATCGGTTGTTCTTTAGTCTCCAGACACCCTTTTTTTTTTGGAAAACAGGCAGACAATATAGGGAAGGAAAGCACTGAGAAGAACTGTAAATATCTCAAGAAAACTCATTTCTTATTTTCACAATTCAAAAGAATGATGTACCGTTTTGTCACTTTTCCTTGCGAGAGACTGTTAATAAAATTAATAAAATTGAGTGTTCCCACTGAAGACTTAGCCATGAATTAGCCATTAGAAGGAGACGTGCTTAAATTGCAAATTACTTTTAAAGTCATTAACCACCCCAAACTTAATAAAGTGAAATCTTCACACTGTTAAAGCGAGTAACAGATGTTGTTTTTAATGTTTAATGAAAAATATTTATCTGCTGCCATAATGAAATCCTTTTTCCGTGACCCTCTTTTTTCCCCTCTAGTTAGGTTTGTTATGTTACATTAAAATGTTCTTTTGCGAGATGATCAGTACTTTGTTTTTTTTTACAGTAACTCAGGCTCATTCTTAAATAAATGTATTTTTCACAATGCGTATTTGAAGTCCAAGTGCAGGTCTATAGAAATCTGTGGGAGTAAAATGGAGAAATGGCATTTTTTTTTTCCTTCAGCCAACATGGCAGTTGAAGATCTGTAACCACATAAAAGCATGTCTAATTAGTGCAGCTTCAAGCTATGAGAGAGACTGAGTTGGCAACCATGCTTTCTCTTGGATGATATTCTCTTTCTCTGGATTATTTAAAGGAGACTAATTTCTTAAAGCCCAAGGCAACAGGGTCACAAACAGTAAGCAAAACTTGTATCAAGAGAATAATGATATTTCAATGTTGGAGAAAAATACCCTCATAGCCAGGAGGGAAGCCTTTACAACTGAAACTGCTGCAATCTGGAAGCTTCTCCTCATGACCTGTTTACGGCTAGTTCTCTGTTTTAAGCAGCATAACATGCCAAATGAGTGGCAGGTGGGAAGGTTATGTAAAAGATGATCTGCATAACTTAAGTGACTGTAAAGGTACAAAAGGCAAACACAGAGGGAATGAACCCCCCCAAAATAAAAAATGAAAATGTTGGTAAACCCTTCTACCAAGAGACAAAACTGGCTTCTGTCCATGCAGAGAAGAAGTGAATCTTTACAGTATGTTACCTCATTAGCTGGTAGATAGAGCTCCTTCTGATTTGAAAATGTGTCATACCCTCTCAATTTTATGTAATAAAACGGAGAATACACCTTGATTTCACCTTCTAGTCTTAGAACTAGCTCTTAATCCTTTTCTTTCCAGCTCTGAGAAAGAAAAATAGCAATCAGGGGGGAAAAAATGAGAGAAAAGCATAAAATGTCAATTTAGTCTCCCTGGAACATCTGCTCCCATAAGAAAGGAACACTTCTTCCTTCTTTTAGATGGATTCTGGCAGATTGAAATATTAAACAATCAAAGTTTGCTCTTATCAGTTACATTGTGATGAAATGCCAAAAGTAATCTTATCCTTGGCCATAAATGAAAAGATCATTACCTTCTGAGGAACTGTAAAGATGACCTAGAAGGTTGAAAAATATATTATAGTTAAAAATGGACTATGACTTATAATTCAACTCAACAAATATTTATAGAATATAGCATCTCCTATAGGCCAGGAACTATGGCAAGTACTTCAGGGAGGAAACACAAAAATGGCTACAGCATAGCCTGTGACTCAAGGACGTTTAAAGTTTTTTTTTTTTTTTTTTTTTTTTTAAGATTAGAATAAGCACATAAACTGTAATATAAAAAGAATGCCTTTAGAGTTGTTCAAAGTTGTTTAGATGAGGAGCTCTGAGGTTTAGAGAGAGACCAATTGGCCATTCATAGTGAGTTTTGTGTAATGAATAGGATACTGCCCAGGGAAGGTCAAGGTAGGTGATCCAGATTGGGAGAACAAGTGAGCCAAAGCATCAAGTGTGAGGTATGAGGATACTTGGAGATGCCAGTTGGGATGTCAAATGTGAGAGTTGTTGCCAAGAAAATTATCATGTCATGTATTTCTTCTACATACCATGATCATGGCTGGTGTGTTTATTTTAAATTCTATCAAAGGAAGAATAGCATATATAACCAAAAAAATGAAGAAACCATATAGATGCATGAAATTTCCCAAAGTGATTCCTTCTTTGTAAGCAGCACCTGTTCAGAAAGTGATATTACCAGCATCCAGAAGTTCCCCTTTCCATGACGTCTTTCAGTCACACCCCCACTGGTGATCATTATCCTTATTTATATTAAGTTTGGAACTTAATATAAGTGAAATAAAATAGTATATACCTGTGTTTGGATTCTTTTCTCAATTTCCTCCTTTCTGTTCTATGTAACTGTAGTTTGTTCTGTCTTACTATTGATTAGTATTCAGTTGTATTGACTTGTAGGGTGATCTATTGTTGATGTTACACTCGAGCATGTGAAGTTTTTGTTTTTAATCTTAGCTTTTCAATCAAATAAGTGGCCTAAAAACCACTCAGTTTTAAAATGGGTAAACAAATGCAGTCACTGATTAGCTTAAATATGTACACAATCAAGTATTTATTATATTCAAGTATGAATATTGATCAGTAATGTTCCTTATTAGAGATGAGTATCCACTCTGATAAGACTGTGGGGTGAATTGGGTCACTTCTATGTTCTCTTTGATTGCTTCTATTTTGTTTCATACATTGGCCTGCGTTGACTTTTCTTTGAGTCCTGTGCTATTGCTTGTGATGGGTAGAGTCCTCAGATGTACTGTACAAGTTATATTCTGGTGCATTTTTTTTTTGCCCCAACTGAAAAGCACTGGGACTTCTACTAACTATGTCATGTAAAAAAAAAAAAATACTTGCACTTGTTTTGTTTCCCAATTCTAGAATAACTCTGTTGAAAACTCTTACTCTCTCCAATGAAAGGAAGTGTTATCTTCCTCTTGAGGAAGCTCTGTGTTTTGAGCAGGAAAAACTAACTTTCAGGGCTGCCATCTGGAGGGTTTCTCACTCAGGAAACTTATACAAATTCTCTCTCTATTGTCCTCAAAAGGATCGTCCATCTCTGGATCTGTGACTCTCACCATGTCTTACACAGTTAATGTTTATCTGGGGGAAAATAGCAATTCTTAGGATCATAGGCAGAACTTTCCATCTCAGTTACCAATTCTAATCATTACCTCCTTCAATCCCCGATATCTGCTTCTATATGCTTTTGAGGGGAATAAAAAGAAAGAGCCAAGAAAATGGGGAAGGAAGAAGTGGCGCTTTCATTGTGTGTTGTGTATACATTCAGAAATTCCATAAGAAATTTGAAAAGTGCTGATCACGGTACTCTGTGAGAGTTCCAAATACTACTTGTCCCTGTAGATTGAGATTGTTGCTTTTTTTTTTTTTTTTTTTTAGTTTTGGAGAACAAAAAAGGTAAAAGTTAGCAGTGTGAGAAACTTGCCCATTTTGATCTTTCTTGCTAGCTATTGTGAAGCTATGAATTTCTGGGAAGAATTAAAGTTCATTTCCTACCATCCATTCAAACTACAGTTCCTTTGTATGTAAACACACTCAGTGGATTCTGTAATGGCTGTATAAAAAAATTTATTAATCACTTGGGTGGAACTTATAGGTGATTTGGAATTTAAATAGCACCAATAGTATCTCCGTAAGGATATGGATAAAGGGCAAGCATCTTAAGGAGAGATAGTCTTGCAATTTTCAAGATGTGACAGGATTTTTTTGAAATTAAATTTTATTGTAATGTTCAGTTTATTACAGAACACCTCCCCTGAATAAAATATCTGACATAATAATATGCAACATAATAATACCGCTGTTAAGGTATTTTTAAAATTTCTAAACAATAGAGAAGGTGTTGAATTTTAATATTTTAAGTGAGAATGAGAATAGAATGTTTATAAATTTAACATCAATTGAATGCCCATTACTCAACTACTTACTTTAATTCCACAAATGCTTATTGAGTGGCAGCTGATACTTGTCAGATTTGGGAAATATAAAGTTAATTAAATCACTTGTCCTCTATTTCAAGGAGTTTATGGTATAACCTAGGAGACAGTGAACAAATAACCGTCATTGTGAGAAAAAACTCTATAGCACCTGCGAGAAGTGAGAGGGAAGAGGTTGTTTTTGTTTGGTTTTGTCAAACTTTTATATGTAAAGCTTCCCAAAAATTTAAGCTGGATGGATTCAGAAGACAGGATGAGTTTTAGAAAGTGGAGGTTGAGAGGCAAATGCAGTCCAGAGAAACTTTATCGCATTCATCCTCAGCGCACTCCTAAGAGACATTATTAACCATGGTTCGCAAAAGACATATACAAACCTCAGTACTGATTTCTGGCTAAAATCCAAGGTATATAGAAGCTTGTTCACCCTTCCACTCCATAAAAACTGAGTTGTTAGTCTAGAGGTGACTTATTTTAATACCATAATTTCTCTTATATAATAATTCACAATTTCAAAGCGTCTTCACATTAGTCACCTTATGCTAGAACACAATAATGTTGTAAGGTAGAGGGCAGGCATCTTTATGCCCCTTTTCATATGGGAGAATGACTTAGAGTGACAAAGAAACTGACTCATGATCACCCCAGATTGATAGAGTAAAATTTAAATGGTTTTAACTCCTATGTGGTGTTATTTTTGTGCATTCGCTATTTCTCAGTCTCACGGTTGCTGTGATAAAATGGAAAATTACTATGGTGTGTGTATTCTTACATGGAGTTTAAGATCTCTTAAAAAGTATAATTACTAAAATTTGAAAAACTAAGTCTTAATGGAATCAAGTCAAAGAAGAATATAGGGCATGAACTAAAAAATGTTAGAATGCATGAAATGATACAGGTGTCTTGGCAGGATATCTGAAAGGATTGCCACAGAGAGTTTCACTCTTTTGAGCAGGGAAAGAACTTTTTCAAGCAGCTTCATGACCCATTTGCTATATGTAGGGTGAACAAAATATGCTCACATGTCTCTAAGAAGCACAGATGCTCTTTGAGCCCTACAACTAACTGCTGTTAGTTGGTGCCTCTATCAGTTTAGGTTGGATTTCGCCAGTAAGTCATAACTGAAGAAAAAAATCAAAGAATCCATGGTAGCTTATATTTAAAAGAGGGATGCCTCGAGAGAATACATAACATTATCCAAGACCATGTTATATGTGTGAAAAATAACTCCGTAGATTCTGCAGTTCTGTCGGCTATCTCTGACTGTGAAGACTACGATAGAGTTGGGTCAGTCACATATGTATTGAGACTGTCAGTGAACAGGGAGAATACTTAGTTGATCCAAACGATGTTCAAAAACCAAAGTTAAGTTAGTTTAGATGAGGTCATAATTCTCATTTTTATCATGGATTTAATTTTCCTCTGTCAAAGATGTAATAATACTGAATAGACTTTAAATGATATAAAGCTCCATAATATTTCCATTCTTCATATTTCATTAATTACCTAACATTATAATGAAGGCCAATCCATAAATGGAAACACAAAACAGGCTAAAGTGATGGATTATAAACCTTATCTCTTGCTGAGTTAAAACTGAAGACAGTGCATTTTTAAAATGCTTCAATAGTTAAGTTTCAAGGAAAAGAAAATTTTGCAAAAATCGAGTTTAGTGCTTCCTACAGGGATGAGGTAATGATAAGTTTGTAAAGCATCACACAATATTTTTCTCTCAGATCAGCGAGTCTTCTGGCATATCTTGCAAGTGTGTTTTGTCAGGTGGGGGCCATACTGTCTTTTTCTGAGAGACATGTACATGAATACATGAGAAGAAAGAAAACCAAAGTACAAATCGGTCCCTGTGTTTTCCCAAAATTTTATTAAGTTTCCATAGTGGAATCCCTGTGGAACTGTAATTCCCAAACCTCACTGGGTATCAGGACAGTTTTAGTAATGGTCAGAAAGCAGGTTTGGGAATGCCATCTTTTCCTACTGAATCAGACCACCTGTGCTGGGTTGTCAATGAATCTTTATTCTTAATATTCTCTGTGGTGATTCTCCTGCACAGCTAGATTTGAGAAACACTGTGATAAGATGTGCATACCAAATATTAAATGTGTGTACATATTTGACCCTGAAACTATTTGTAAATATTTGTAAAGTTTCTTTTCGGTTATTTATAAAGTATATAAAAGAATGATTTTATGATAAGTACCTTCCAACCCAACATCAACATCACAGTTAAATGCTGCAAAGTGTTACGCGCCTTGCACAGTGCTTCTTGGTAGCTGGCTGTGTTGGTTTAGCTCCTGGGAGGTAGTTAGCATGAGACCTTCCAAATGCACACTTGATCAAACATTTCAACACTGTCCCAAAATGGGGAGCATTAACTTCCAGGGATGAAGAGTATGTAACATCAACTGAGCAGTTGCCCTAGGAGTGCCTCTCAAAGTCTTTCATGTATCTTCATATAGTTAATCACCATTGATTATGCTCTTAAAATTTTTCTAGTTACTTTTTTAAACATTGGCAAAATTATTTGATATCATCTCCCCAAAAGAACCAGGAGGTATGTGTTAATTAATTCACTTTACAGTCGAGGAAACTGAGGATGGTACAGCAACATCCAACTCCACTAACTATATTTTTAAGCCAACAGGATAATAAAACCACTACACAAACATAGTCACTTGACAGGTAACAATAATAACAAAATGTTGTCTTCATAAATATAGATAAAATTACTAAGAGCAAAATGTGTCGGTCCCACCTTCCTGACTACCAGAGTGCAAGGGGCCCTTTCTCCCACACTCTCTCCCATTCCTCTGACACACTTGGCTCAATGAGGGGAGTCTGCTGAGTTTGGGACTACATCAATCAGGAATTGTAGGGCCAGTGGGCATTAGAGACCTTCTATTAAGTTTTCTTATGAGTCACTAGTGAAGCATAGTAGTTTCCTGCCTCTGGCACTCGGTAGAAAAAATCAGAAACAACAGGCAATTTGCCCCTGTCACATAGATTAATCAAGAAAGGCATAACCTTTGTATCTTTGGCTGGTCTCTGATAAAGGGAAAAGGGCACTGTGATAGATACTGGCAGGAATCACTTCAATCATCTTTAACAGTCCTGGGATATAAGGCAAGGGGCTTAAAACTTTCATTTAAAACATTTTTTTTTTTTATTGAAGATTCTGTAATTATTACCTGTGCTCCTTCTATCATGCCCTATTGTGAACAACTTCAAAGAAAAGAAGCAAGTTCTTTAGATCAAAGAAAAAAATTGAGGGAAAAATGGATTGTCTTTCTACTAAACACACACACATATTTTGTTGTTATGGCAACATAAGATCTAAGAATGACACACCAAATAATATGGTACCAAGGCACATTACTATCGTCAAATGTCACGGTAAATGTGCTTCAGCTTCTGAATATGACATACCAGGTTGTTTTCTGTTCCTTTCAGTTTTTTTACTTGAGGCCAAAGCAACTTCCTCTAATGGGAACCAAATATCATCCGTCATCCTCTTAGTAGTTGTTTCTTGCATGAAGAGATCCACTAAGTCACTAGAGATATGCAGTGGGATGAACACTGAATTCATTCCTAAGGGAACAATTGCTTATCTCTTAAAACTCATTACATCATATATATATGGCAGTATGTCCAACTGAGAAATTCATTTGTATATATATTATTTGTGTGGGTGCATATAACTTAGAATTGGCTAAATATGTATAGACAAAGTAAATCTTATTTATGTGATAAAGCAGCAGATGGAATTTTACTTTTTTTGGATGTTGCTACATGTTTATACAGTAGCTTTTTTCTTTATATTTTCTCTAATATGCTTACACATATTAATGATTCATTATCAATATTGACTTGTGACTATGTTGTGTAACTCTGCTGATGGAAAGACCAAAAAAAAAAAAAAAAAAAGGAAAGGGTAGGTTATAACTCAACAGCAATTTTCTGTAAAAGAATATCAAGACATCACGAGTGAAAGGTCAGACATCTAGGAGATCTTAGAGATGATGGAAAAAGATCACACATCTTAAAGAAACATGTGAAGTACCAAGCTCTAAACTGTGAGACTGAAATTGGCTTCAGGGACTGTTTCCTCTTTCATGTGGGTGCAGAAGCAGAATAAAACGGAAGGGCTATGGTGGAGTGGAACCTGCGGCTTCAAAGACCTGTCTTTGGGTGGGTATCACCCTCACGTCCCACTGCCCTTCTGTCTCTGATATTTTACCTTTATTCTGCAGATGGTAGGGAGGGGTTGAAACCAAGGGTCTGTCTCTAAGATGTGTAAATAGAGATTTCTGAATCATGCCAGTCCATTTCCAAAGAGTCTTCTATGTTTATTCTTAGGAGCTCATTTAAACAGGAATAAAAAAGAAAACCCATAAAATAGCTATTCAGTTAGTGTCAGCTAATTCCACTGCTCTGGTCTCTATTTATTTGAAAAAATGTGCCATCACACAGTATATTTGTGATAGGACTGAATTAAGGGTGATAATACTGAACATACTAATTTAAAATATATGCTAGAGCTCTTAGCTTAGTCAAACACATTTAATGTTCCTCTTCTCAATATTATTCTCACCAGCTAAACATTTCAAGAAATAATTTAACACCGAGTGGCGAGCTGTACACTGATAAAGGAGGTCTATCGCCCTGAAGCATTTGCTATCAGTTTACTTAGGGTATCTTAAAATGCCAAAGAAAATGAAATTCCAACCCAGTAATTTAGCAATTGTGCTAAATGTATTTTCTGATGAGATCGCAGCGTATTACTGAAGACCAAATTAAAAAGTCGGTGAAAACGGATTGGAAAATAGAAAGATTGCATAAGGAAGACAAAGATAATAGCACAGTGAACACAGACTTCTGTGCATGTTGAAACAATTCTCTGTGTGTTATTTTTATTTGGAAGTCCATGTTGCTATGCAGCATACAGCAGGTAGCACCTGCCCATAGAAAGCAGACAAGGGGACATAAAACCATGTTGAGAACACCTACAAGCACCCCTCTAAATGGAGTTTTTATATCTCTGATAAAAATGAAACAGTGATTCAGGAGAGGTCCTGGGCACCCAGCTATAGAGAATGTTGGTTTCCAAACTACATGTAGGGGACCTAACCTTCATATCAGATGCTGAAATACCCACCAACTTTTGGAAGGTTTCCTCTTGTATAGGAAGACAAAGGAGGGAAAGGCAATACTGTTCTTATTTTTAATTTTTAGATAGAATTGGCACAGGTGTGCCACTGTTCTCTGCAACTGTTACTGGTGAATAATCATTAAGAACCTTAGATTTCAAAACACCCTCCCTCATGAATTGTCAGTTCCTCACACTGTGAGATGGGCTCTACAAAAAGTTCCCCTAACAGACCTAGAAAGATATCACTACATACACACACACACACACACACACACACACACACACACACACACACACAGGATTGATGTTGTCATTCCTTACATTCATTTATTGATCCATTCTACATGTTGAATAAATGACTGAATATAAGGAGAATCAACACCGATCTCTACTTAATATGTAAACATAATTATAAAAGAGAGATGATCATTTTAGTGGTTTAAATCCTGGAGTTTCTTGATGATGTGAGCACATACTACCTCCAGCAGGAAAAAGAATTATAAGAACACTGATTTGCTTCCATAATAATCGCTTAGAAGTAGCAACACGCATATAGTCATATGTTCGCCTACTATCTTTTACGTTCATTCACTTTTGTGTTTTTTTCACATTTCACTTTCCTTCTCTCCTAAAACTGCTTGTTCTTTCTGGACCTGCTTGCTCTGTCTTTCTCCCTCTCTCATACTGCCTCCGACTTGTATTTTTCTCCCATTTCTGTATTCTGATTTTCTTCTAACTCCATTCTAATTTCAGTGCCACTCACTCTCCCTCTTGATTATCGGTTCTCTTTGTCCTTATATTTATCCTAATCTTTCGATTCATCTTTTTGTCCTCTGATCTTTTTCTCCCTTTTTGACAAATCTATGTTCCTCATATAATGGATGTTTTTCCCTTTTCTCATATTTTAAGATTTCCTTTCTCCTTTTTTCCATGATTATTCATTTCCTTTATGTTTCTCAGCTAGTTATTTTTGTTTTTACTCCCTTTTCTTCTCTATTTTGTCCTCACCTTTGTTCTCTATTCTTATGAAGAACTACTCGACTTATATATTATATCTTTTCTTTTGTTCATGTTTTTATGTTTTATGTTTTTATGTCTTATGTTTTATAAGAATTTTTCCCATTCATTAGTTCTGCCCTCTAAATAGTCTCCTTTGTAGATGTTGGAAGTGATGTTACTAATCTTTCAGTCCTTACAAAGGACATTTTCTATTTTAGTTTAAAGCTTATTTAGTGGTGTCTGGGTGGCTCATTCAGTTAAGCGGCTTTCTTCTGCTCAGGTCATGATCCTGGGGTCCTGGGATTGAACCCCCACATTGGGGTCCCTCCTCTGCATGGAGTCTTCTTCTCCCTCTCCTCCTCCTTTCTGGCTATCTCTGTCTTTCTCTCTCAAATCAATAAAATATATTAAAAAATTAAAGTTTATTTAAGTCGTCTCTACACCCAAACCCAATGTGGGGCTCAAACTTACAACCCTGAGATCAAGAGTCACATGTTCTTTTGAATGAACCAGCCAGGAACCCTGACACATTTTCTTTCATAAAGTAGCCTAAGCATGATTTTTTAGAAGCATTATCCTATATTTCATATTATAGCTTACATTTGAATGACTTAATAATCTCCTATTTTTTACCTCTATTTGGAGGCTGATTAAAGTCTATCAGAATTTCTTTATCACACTGCCTTTATGTACTCACCAATTAAATAATATAATTTGGAAATTAACTTCATAATAGAATAAATATAGAAATACTTCTGTGTGTTTGAATAATCTGTCTTTACCTTTATCTTTTGTAAATTATATTTTTACTGCATAATGAAGTATCTCTGTTGAAGGTTACCTGTGCTATTCCTTAACTGAAACTTTTTTGAACTTATAAACCAATGTAAGGATAATTAATAATATACTGTTTCATTCTGTCATGTAGAAACATCCTTCACACAGTTTTTGAGGGCTACACTCTAAATATGTCCTGGGAGAAAAATATTGAACAAAAATAGAGATTCTTACATTATGTGTTAGAAAAAATAAGAATGTAAGAACGAACCAGATAGACATGATTTTGAACATGATAACTGGTGTGTGGCATATGGAGCACCAAAAACATGTAAAGATTGAGTTCAGTTTAGTCAAGTTCAGGGAAGTCTTCCCCAATCAAATGGAAATTGAGAGGTTATAGGAAGAATGGGTAGTAGTAATGAGAAAGTATCTCTTGAATTTTTTATAAAAATATGGACTTAGCATATTTTTAAGTTAGCTTAAATTAAGTTTTAAAAATTATTTTGTCACTACCAAGAATTGGGTTCTTTTACTAATATTTCACTTGATTATTACAGAATTTTTCTTAAATATACTACTTTTATTTTTATTATCTTATATCACAAAGATGATATTAATTTATTTTAGTTTTCTATTTCTGCATAACAAATTACCAAAAAATAGTGGCCTAAAAGGGCACACATTCTCCCTCTCACAGTTGCAATAGGTCAGAAGTCCTACTAATTAGGCCCACCCGGATAATTCCCCTTCTTATTAGATTAGTAATCTTATCATGGAATTGATACCCAATGTATTTACAGGCACTGCCTGCTCTCAGTGAGAGGACATTGTCCAAAACATGTACACCAGGGAGCAGAAAACGTGGGAGCCATTTTAGAATTCTCTTCTCACAGATTCTTAACTCATTCAAGTTTTTAATGGGGAAGCCACAGTAAGTAGAATGAGAGTTCTTGGCTTAAAATCAGTATCCTTCATAACATGGAGAAACACTTGGTTATATCCATCTTTTTCATAAAGTCTCTTGTTAAACAAAAATATATTTACATTTTATTAAATACATTTTGGAATCTTCTGAGATGACAACAGTTTTTCCTTCTTTGCCTCTGAATTTTGTGTATTACAGATTTAAGAAAACTAGTTACTGTATCACTTGGCTGGTTCAGTAAGTAGAGCATATAACTCTTGATTTCAGGAACCTGAGTCCAAGTCCCACTTTGGGTGTGGAGCCTACTTAAGGAAAAAAAAAAAGCCCCCAAAGTAATCATTATATGATCCTCTGTTATTTTGATAATAATTTTACTTGTATTTAATAAGGTTTTCACTGTAATTTTTAGAAATTTGAATTAACAAGTATAAATATAATCCTATAACGTCTGGGTTTTGTTATATTTTATGTTCTTGCTTATTCTTACTTGATCAAATTGAGAAAACTTCCATTTTTCTCATATATATAAACAGATTATATACTATTTTTACATCTATACATAGTGTGCTTTTCAGGTTTTGGGTAGCTTTGTCTTTTGCTATATCTTTTCTTATTTTTAATTTTGGTTTATGTGTGTCATTTCTTTAAATTTCTTCACATTTACATCAGTTACCTAGTACCATTTAATGCCCTATAACAAACCAAAAATTTCGGAGGCACACAACAATAAGCATTTTTTTAGCCAATGAGTTGGAAAGTTTAAGCTGATCTGGGTTTGACCCTGGTGATCCCACGTGGACATGGTCATGTGCTTGTGTTCAGCTGTGGGTCACCAAGGGAGGTTTTCTGATTTTGGATGGGTTTGTACACGTCTAAGGATTGGTTGGCTATTGGCCAATCTAGCACAGCTTTAGCTGGGACGCCTAGGGTAATTAAACTCTATTCTATATATCATTTTTTTGTGATAGGCTAGACCAAGAGTGTGTTCATGACCATGGCAGAGGGTAAGAGCAAGAAGCTGAAACTGTGCAAGCACATCAAGCTTCTCCATGCATTACACTAACTCCCAATGGCCAAAAGGGAACAGACGTTCATACCCAAATGGAATGGTAAACTCTGTTAGTTTACATGGCAAAGGGTTCAGATATGAGCAGGGTTAAAATTCGATATCCTTATTGCAATTAATCTTACCCAGCAGATAAATTTAATGATAATAATAGAAGCTCAACTTCAGATATGCGTAGTAAGAGCCAAACTGATTGCTCATTTTAATTTACTCACTTAAGGTTTACAAGCCTATCTATTGCTATTAGAATTGGAAGTAAACTTAGGTAGAAGGAATTATTCTTGAGCTTTCACTTCACTTCCCTACTTAATATCCTCACTAGTTCCTCATTCTCCCTCAGGGTGAAAGTGAAAGTTCTTTTAATGGCCTCCAAGGTTTTTACACTATTCCCCTGTCATTGATCTTCTCTTCTACTTCTCTTCCCTCCCTGCACTCTACTTTTGTCAAACTATTCTTCTTTTAATTACTCAAAAATGCAAAATATAGACAGTTGATTCTTGAGCAATGAGGGCACTTGGGGTACACACCCTTCATGCAAAGATCCAGGTATAACTCTTGTCTCCCCCCAAAATTTGACTACTAAGAGCCTACTGATGACTAGAAACCTTACCAATATTAATTTATACATATTTTATATATGTATTATATACTTTATTCTTAATTAAATAAGATAAAATAAGCTAAAGAAATGAAAATGTTAAAATAATAAAGAAAATACATTTACAGTTCTCTAATGTATTTATTGGGAAAAAAATCCACTTATAAGTGGACCCATGTAGTTTAAACCTATATTGTTCAAGGACCTACTGTAGCACCTCATGGCTTTTGCATCTGCTGTTGGCTCTTTTGAGAATAGTCTTCACTATCAACAAAGTCAAGTTCTACTCAAAATGCCTTTTCAGGGACACTTTCCATCACTACTTTTTGTGCTTTATTTTTCTCCATAAGTTCTTTTTTTTTTTTTTTAAAGATTTTATTTATTTATTTGACAGAGAGAAACACAGCGAGAGAGGGAACACAAGCAGGGGGAGTGAGAGAGGGAGAAGCAGGCTTCCCGCCGAGCAGTGAGCCCGATGTGGGGCTCGATCCTGGATCTCCAGGATCATGACCTGAGCCGAAGGCAGTTGCTTAACCAACTGAGCCACCCAGGCACCCCATCTCCATAAGTTTTATGACAATCCAATATGCTACATGTTCTACTGATTTTTCTCATAGTGTATCTGTCATGACTACCTTATAATCTCCATGGAAAGAAATTTAAAAAGAAAAAGGGGAGGAAGGAAGGAAGGAAGGAAAGAAGGAAGGAAGGAAATAAAGAAGGAAAGAAGGAAGGAAGAAAGCAAGAAAAAGAAAGAGGGAGGGAAGGAAGAGAGGGAAAAGAGAAAGGAAAAGGGAAGGAAGAGTGGAAGGGAGGAAGGGAAGGAGGAAGGAAAGAAAGGAGAAAAGAAAAGGAAGGATGGGAGGGAAGAAGGAAGGGAGGAAGGAAGGAAGGGAAAGAAAGAAAGGGAATGAAAGACAAAGAAAGAAGGGGAAAGAAAGGGAGGGAAAGAAGAGAGGGAAGAAGTGAAAGGAAAAGGGAAGAATGAGAGGGAGAAAGGGAGGGAGGAAAGAAGGAAAGAAGAACGGAAAAGGAAGGATGGGAGGGAGGGAGGAAGGAAAGAAAGAAAAGAAGGGAGGGAGGGAGGAGGGAAGAGAGGAACGAATTTCTTGCCATTTTGTTCACCACAGTATACCTAAAACATTGAAGAATTTTGAGACATAGGTACTCACTATATTTTTGAATGAATGCGTGTGTCTATAATGATATAAAATCAATCTGTTCTTTTAGCTTGGTTCAAGGTTTTATAAAACCTACATACTTCCTTTATGCAAAGTAAGTGACCCTACCTTAAATTTTGACCATAATTATCAAACAAAGCAATTTGAAAAGCAAAATAAAATGTTTTGCAAATAAGAGACTCATGTAAATATCATATTTCCCTAGGTATGGGGTCTTTTACCAAATATAGTTTGTGCTGTATTTTAATGAACTGCCTAAATAACTCTGCAGATGCCAGATTCTTATTCCATAAATTTTCAGAATTAAAATTACTAAATTGGTATTATGACCCTCAGTTATATTAAATCAAGAAGGCTTTAAGGCCTTCAAGCAACAGCAATTGAATTATGTTCCAGGCGCTCTGCTGGCGGTGGAAAAAAAACAACAAAAAAGAGAACAAAACATGTTTTCTACCCTCAGGTCTAGATCATATTACAGGATTTTTAAAGTAGCTTTATCCTGTGTAAAAAACAAACTTGTAGGAGCTCACTGAGATTATTATTAAGATATTATTTTATTGAATCACATTTCTCATCTTCCATATTAATTAAAGCTTTTGGTTACTCTCATCCACTATGTCTGTTTCATTATCTTAAGGAATTCTGCTCTCCTTCCTCTCCCCCCAACCCCCAATTTATAGTCATTCTTTTTCTTCTTGTTCTTTGTTCATTGTCATCATTCTCAGGTGTCATGTAAGTCTCAGGGTCGATTTGAACACAATTATAGCACTCTATTACCTTTTCTTCCAGAGTGTCTCAAATACTTCAACATTACGCACCCTCTTTTTACACTTTTTAAGTCTTTACATTTTGACTTCTACTCACACATGCTTATCTCTGTTTCCTCCCAGATGGCTACTAAAATGGTACTGAGGATACAAAATGGTATGAATCCACAAGGACAAAGACTATGGGAAAGAGTGGCAGATATGTTGGAAAGCAAAGGGAGGAATGCTAATGAATTCAGCTGGGTGGAAGACTTAAAACCTCAGATGCACAGAAAGGAGAATACTGGAAATGAAGCCAGCTGTTCCATGACAAGGGACTTTTAAAAGATTTGAGGCTTGGAGATACCAGTTCTCAGGGTGGTGAGAGGAGTGAATACAAGGCTTATTAAAAATAGGGTGGATTTCTGCAGTTCTATGTCTGATCACTCCTTAACCCCACCTAGCTAACTGAATGCCACCAAGCAGAAGACCAAACAAAGGTGTCCATTTTGGAAGAATTTAATAGGATGGAACTAACAATGATCAACTCAAGCATGTCAGGTAACACATTATGTGACTGAAAAATGGACATTTTATTGAAGGCCTTGCACTCCTGGTCCCCTTTCTTCTTAGAACAACTGAAACTGGATAATCACAGACAAAAATACCACTACATACAAACCTGTGTGTGACTCTTGTTAAAGAGGTGCCCCCTCCTCCCTGCCCCAGTTAGTCACTAGACAGTGAAACTCATCCATCGCAATGCTGAATGTGCTTTCAGAGCTAATAACAATTCTTCTGCTATATCAATAGACACCAAGTATAATAGATGGTATTATTGCCATAATATTCACTGGCCTTCCCCATGAGACATATTCCTTAGGAGGATAACTGTTTCATCCCATTGACATAAACCTTGTTCATATGATTTGCTTTGGCTAATATGAACAAAAGTGATGGATGCTTCCTCTGATGTGAAGTTGTACACTATCGTGTGATTTCTTTATTTGTATTTACCTTGTGTAATCACACCAACACCATAGGGAAATGACAGGTGCCTGGGTGGTTCAGTCGGTTAAGCATCTGCCTTCAGCTCAGGTTATGATCCCAGGGTCCTGGGATGGAGCTCTGCCTCCAACTGGCTTTCTGCTCAGTGGGGAATCTGCACGTCCTCCTTCTGCCTGTCACTCCCCCTGCTTGTGTTCCTCCCCCACTCTTTCACTGTCAAATAAATAAAATCTTTTTTAAAAAAATACAGAGGGAAGTGAGAAAACAGAGGAGAAAGATAGTGTAAGAAAATTTTGATAAGAGAAGTACCTGAAATACCACATTGAAAATGCCTTTCAAACACTCAGGACAAGGGGTGAAAGTAGACTCACACAGGGACATGCCATGACATTTCAGAACACCATCAATTAAGAGATAATCCTATAGGATTCTGAATTAAAACCAAATCATGACCACCATCACCATAATCCACTTAATAGATGGCATTGGGAAGCAGAATGGAAATAGACTTCTCTACAGGCATACTTGAAAGCAAGAAGACCACAGCGAAATGCCCTCAAAGTCCCTAGGGAAAATCTGTAAAATTCTGCACACAGTCAAAGTGTTAATCAAGTATGATGGCAAAATATACATTTTTCAGGCCTGCGGGCACTTAGAAAATAGACCCTTTGTATACTTTTTTTTTTTTTTAAAGAAAATTAGTTAAGGATGTACTGCAAAAGGAAGCTTTCAATCAAAACAGGTGATTTAATAAGCAATTCATCTAAAGTAGGAGGAAGGTGAGTAAAAATCAGGTGCTAGATGAACAGCAGACTTACAGAGCCATGACACTGATTTGGAACAGGTGGATGGAGGGATCCAGGATGATTTCCATGAAAATGGGAGCTTTGAGATTCTTTATTTTTAGAGAATACTTAGAGGGTATTGCTGATAAAGCAGTTGGGAAAAAATAGCCATTCATTGAAATCTAGCAAGTAAAAAACAAACATAAAAATATACTTAATATATATATTTATAATTTATGAAATTAATAAAAATTATCAAAAAATCTATGTATGATGTGGCTATTTGGCTTTATAGTATAAGTGATACATGTAGTTCATGATAATGAACACTGATTTTTTTTAAACTAAAACTCTCATATAACTATGTAGGAAAAGTAAAGATAAATTCTGTCTATAGTTCAATTAATTCATAATATATAAAATTTGTAAGTCAGAGTATATAAATATTTTACTTAGATATTAAATACTTAAGAAAATGGGCAAATCAGTTAAAATTACTGTCTTTATTTATTTATTTATTTATTTATTTTAAAAGATTTTATTTATTTATTTGACAGAGAGAAACACAGCCAGGGAGGGGAACACAAGCAGGGGGAGTGAGAGAGGGAGAAGCAGGCTTCCCGCCGAGCAGGGAGCCCGATGTGGGGCTGGAGCCCGATGTGGGGCTCGATCCCGGATCTCCGGGATCTTGACCTGAGCCGAAGGCAGTCGCTTAACCAACTGAGCCACCCAGGCGCCCCTAAAAATTACTGTCTTTAGAGAGCAAAGTTAAGGAACTGAAATAGAGATGGCTGCATTTTATAAGGCTTTCAGTATTTAGTTTTTAAACCATGTACATTTATTATTTAATAAAAATAAAATAAAACACAAAATATCTTTTAAAACTGATAATATGAAAGATCAGTGCTTCGTTAAAAACTTATATGCACATATTAAGTGCAAAATAGTTGACATATACTTAACATTATGTGATACAGAAAGTCCAGATTTACTTTTATGAATAGTAAACAATAAATGCTTGGAAATGCATGCAATTCTCAAGCATTACTACTTGTCAATAATCAGTGAATTCATTTATAATTGACCAAAAAGGTGTTTGTTAGAGCAGTGTGTTGTTCACAGAAAAACCATTCTTACCTGAAACATGAGGGAATATGTCTAAGCTTAATTTAGACATATAATGCTTTAATAAAGTGAGACGTACTGTACAAGATAAATATCAGGAAAAAGGGTGACGCAACGGGAAAGCCAATATTTCAAATAAATTTTCAACTATCCAATGATGCAGTGCACATTTTATCAGAAACTAACAATAATAAAAGCATACATGATATATGACTAGCAAGCATTGTACTCCCAGTGAAAGCAATTATGAAAGAAGTCCCTACTGACTGTTTGTAAGAAGAACACAAAGGAATTTATGATGGAGAAGAGACTAGTTGTAGAGTATGTTACTATTCTAACAATGATACATACTGAGGTTTAAAATCAGAAAGGAGCTATGCTGGATCTGGAAGTAATACCCAATCTGAAAACATAAATGGCTGTATTCAGGCAATACAGACCTTAGGTTTGTGTTCAGAACTATTCAGAGAGCCCTGGCAGAACGTCACAGACCGATTTCTCCTCACTGATGACATTTAGCTCCCCTTACCTTCATGACTCTTCTCACCACACAGTGAACCTACAGTGGAGTACTTAACATTAGTTCCTCATTCCTTGGCATCTAACACAAAACCAATAACCAGTAACAACTCTGAGTGGCCAAGGGAACATTAACAAAAGAACTTCTGAAAACTAAAAAATAATAATAATAAATAAAACAAACAACCCATAAAGCAAAAACTACCTGCCTTTGTTAGAAATATTAATTTGGGGGCACCTGGGTGGCTCAGTTGGTTAAGCGACTGCCTTTGGCTCAGGTCATGATCCTGGAGACCCAGCATCGAGCCCCACATCGGGCTCCCTGCTCAGCGGGAAGCTGCTTCTCCCTCTCTCTCACTCCTCCTGCTTGTGTTCCCTCTCTAGCTGTGTTTCTCTCTGTCAAATAAATAAATAAAATATTTTTAAAAAATAAAGAAAGAAAAAAGAAAATTTGTAGGCTTTAAAGCAAATTCAGTCCAAGCCAGTGATTTCTTTGTCCAACTTAGATTTGATTAACTCAGTCCCAGGTCAAAGGTCTAGCTCTACATTCTTCTCCATTTGTTTGTGGGTTTTCTTGCAAGCGTGAAGACTGGGGATACAAGGTGCAGCTGTTTGCTACATTCCATCTGCTTCTGAGTCCTAGTCTGTGTAGCTCCCATTATCCTTCATGTCATTCTCACAACACGTAGAATGCCCAGTGTGGTTTTGACAGATGTCGCTTTCAGCTCTGTGACACAAGAGACCTTTGTGACCATGAAGCTACTCCCAGCATTCCCAGGAGGTGGTCCACACAATATCCTGCACCCACTCTTTCCTACCCATCCTTCTTTCCAGGATAGGAGAGTATCCTGATAATATTCCTATACCAAGCAGGGCTTGTGAGCATGGCAAGGTGAGCTCTAGCCTCCCACCAAAATTCTGATCCAACATTGTAGCTCAAGTTACTGGGTAAAAATACTCTTTGCTCCAAGTACTTGCTGTGTAATCTGAAGAAATGACTTGGTTATCTTTTATAGCTGAGTTGATATTTGCTGGTATGAATGGACTACGATTTGTTTAACCATTCATCTGCAGAATGATATCTGGGTTGTTTACAGTTTTGGGCTATCTTAGAAATAGACTCTTATGAACATTCCAGTACAAGTTTTGCATGAACATAAGTTTCCATTTCTGATGGGACCAGTTCCCACAGGTGTAATTTCTAGACTGTTAAATTTATTTTTTTTTTTTAAGATTTTATTTATTTGACAGAGAGAACACAGCCAGAGAGGGAACACAAGCAGGGGGAGTGAGAGAGGGAGAAGCAGGCTTCCCGCCAAGCAGGGAGTCCAATGTGGGGCTCGATCCCAGGTCTCCAGGATCATGACCTGAGCCAAGGCAGTCGCTTAACCAACTGAGCCACCCAGGCACCCCTGGACTGTTAAAATTATTCTTAATCATTGTTTTTAAACTACAGTAGTTCCTAGAGTGCCTATATAATTTTATATTTCCATACTCTCCCTGAATGAGCTATCCAGATTCTCTTCATCCTTTACAACATTTGTTCTTGTGACTATATTTTATTTCAGCGATTCTGTTAGGTATGTAGTGATATTTCATTGTGGATATAATTTGTGTTTCCTTAATGTAATGATGTTGAGAACATCTTCATATGCTTCGTTGACATCTGTATATCTACTTTGTTGACCAGTTGTTCATAGCATTTCCTTTTCCTGTTGACATCTGTAAGATCTGTAGAGATAATCACTATTTTATTCCTGATATTAATCATTTATGCCATCTCTTTTTTGTCAGTCTTATTATATTTGTTAATTTTATTGCTGTTTTCAAAGAACCAGATTTTTATTGATTTTATTACCTTTTAAAACTTATTTTATCTTTTTATGAATGTTGTATGATACATCCTTTTCTACATTTTTATTTTTAACATACCTATAGGATTATATTTAAAATGAGATTCTTGAATTTGGGTCATACTTATTAGTCTGTTCTTTTAACAACATGAATGCTCTTTTGTTATAGTCCTGCTGGTCCCTATGGGCTGTTTACTTATTCATTTTTCCAGTCTGATTTTACCCTATTGTCCAGATTGGATGATTTCCATTGTTTTCTCTATGGACTCACTGATTATTTCCTGTGTGCTCTGCCATCCATGGCTGGACCCTTCTATTGAGTTTGATTTTATCAGTTGCGTTTTTAGTTCCAAAATTTTCATTTGGTTTTTCTTCATATTTTCTACTTCCTTGCTGAAGCAATTTATTTTTTCATTGTTTTTCAACTGTTTTTTTTTTAACTGATCTTTGAAGTATTTTATGAAAGTTGCTTTAAAATATCTCTCAGATGGTTCTGAAATCTCTGTATTGTTGGTGTTGGCACTCATTTGTTGCCTTTTTTTCTATTAACATTTCCAGTGATTTTTTTTTTTACTTTAAATTTATTTTATTTTTTTCGGTGTTCCAAGATTCATTCCCCATTCCCCACACCCAGTGCTCCATGTAATAGGTGCCCTCAGTACCCACCACCAGGCTCTCCCATCCCCTCACCCCCTCCCTCCAAGTCCCTCAGTTTGTTTCTGTGTCCAAAGTCTCTTATGTTTTGTTTCTCTTCCTGAATTACCCTACTTCCCATTTACTTTCCTTCTCCTACTGTCTTCTATATTACCCCTTATTCACAAGTAAGTGAAACCATGTGATACTTGACTTTCTCTTCTTGGCTTATTTCACTCAGCATAATCTCTTCTGATCCAGTCCATGTTGCTACAAAAGTTGGATATTCATCCTTTCTGGTGGAGGCGTAGTATTCCATTGTATATATGTACCACATCTTCTTTATCCATTCATTTCTTGAAGGGCACCTTGGCTCTTTCCACAGTTTGGTGATTGTGGCCATTGCTGCAATGAACATTGGGGTACATATGGCCCTTCTTTTCACTACATCTGTATCTTTGGGGTAAATGCCCAGC
>PITA01007263.1:78845-93182 GCA_004023965.1 Spilogale gracilis
TTTTTAAGGAATCTCCACACTGTTTTCCAAAGCGGCTGCACCAGTTTACATTCCCACCAACAGTGTAAGAGGGTTCCCCTTTCTCCGCAGCCTCTCCAACACTTGTTGTTTTCTGTCTTGTTAATTTTGGCCATTCTGACTGGTGTAAGGTGGTATCTCAGTGTGGTTTTGATTTGAATTTCCCTGATATCTAGTGACGATGAACATTTTTTCATGTGTCTGTTAGCCATTTGTATATCTTCTACGGAGAAGTGCCTCTTCATGTCTCTTGCCCATTTTTTGATGTGTTCATCTTCTTTTTGGATGTTGAGCTTGAGTAATTCTTTATAGATCTTGGATATCAGCCCTTTGTCTGTAGTGCCATTTGCAAATATCCTCTCCCATTCTGTGGGTTGCCTCTTTGTTTTGTTGACTGTTTCCTTTGCTGTACAGAAGCTTTTAATTTTGATGAAGTCCCAAAAGTTCATTTTTGCTTTTGTCTCCTTTGCCTCTGGAGACGTGTCTTGAAAGAAGGTTGCTGTGGCTGATGGTAAGAGATTACTATCAACAATTATATGCCAATAAGTTTAACAACCTAGAAGAGATGGATACATTTCTAGAAACCTATAAACTTCCAAGACTGAAACAGGAAGACATTGACAATTTGAATAGTCCTATATCTAGTAACAAGATTGAAGCAGTGATCAAAAACCTCCCCAAAAACAAGAGTCCTGGACCAGATGGATTCCCTGGGGAATTCTACCAAACATTCGAAGAAGAAATAAAACCTTTTTTCCTGAAGCTGTTTCAAAAATAGAAACAGAAGGAAAACTTCCAGACTCTTTCTATGAAGCCAGCATTACTGTAATCCCCAAACCAGACAAAGACCCCATCAAAAAGGAGAACTTCAGACCAACATCGCTGATGAATACGGATGCCAAGATTCTCAAGAAGATCCTTGCTAACAGGATCCAACAATACATGAAAAAGATTATCCACCATGACCAGGTGGGATTTATCTCAGGGATGCAAGGGTGGTTCAACACTTGCAAATCAATCAACGTGATAGAACAAATCAATAAGAGAAGAGAAAAGAACCGCATGGTACTCTCAATTGATGCAGAAAAGGCATTTGACAAAATACAACATCTGTTCCTGGTCAAAACTCTTCAAAGTATAGGGATAGAGGGAACATTCCTCAACCTCATAAAATCTATCTATGAAAAACCCACAGCGAATATCAGCCTCAATGGCGAAAAACTGACAGCCTTCCCTCTGAGATCAGGAACAAGACAAGGATGCCCATTCTCACCGCTACTGTTCAAAATAGTGTTAGAAGTCCTAGCAACAGCAGTCAGACAACAGAAAGAAATAAAAGGTATTCAAATTGGCAAAGAAGAAGTCAGACTCTCTCTCTCTTTGCAGATGACATGATACTCTATGTGGAAAACCCAAAAGACTCTACCCCCAAACTACTAGAACTCATCCACTGATGAGTAATTTTTTATTGTTAAAATCCCCAGGACACCTGCATGGATGTCAGTTAAGTGTCTTCCTTTAGCTCTGGTCATGATCCCAGAGTCCTGGGATCGAGTTCTGCATTGGGCTCCTTGATTAGCTGGGAGCCTGTTTCTCCCTCGCCTGCCATTCCCCCTGCTTGTGCTCTCTCTCTCAGACAAATAAGTAAATAAAATATTTAAAAAATAATAAACAAAATTTCATGAATTTATGAAATAATTCTTATGAATTATTATACTCCCTCTTTTTGGACCTTTGACTAGAGAGAACAGACTTTTGTTGGGTTTTATTTTACTCTCATCTATTGGCATTTATGAGTTACCAACTTCATGATACTGTTCCTTGGATTCCAAGTTTCCTCGCCAGTCTACCTTCTTCTCTCCACCTTTCAGAACATTTTTGTCTGCTAGGATGGCCATAATAAAATTCCACAGGATGCCTTAAACAATAAAAATATATTTCCTTACAATTCTGGAGGTTGGAAGTCTAAGATCAAAGTGTTGGCAGGTTCAGTTCCTCTTGTGGCCTGTCCCTTTGGGTTACAAATGACTGCCTTATTGTGTGTCTCCACTTGGCCTTTTTCTGTGTGTGTTCAGTGCATCCCTGTGTCAAATTAGGACCTTACCCTACCTTAGAGTCTCATTTAATTTTAATTATGTCTTTAATGATTTTGTCTTCAATTATAGTCACATTGTGGGGTTAGGGCTTCAGTACGTATTTTGGGGATGCAAATGACACTCATAACACTCGGCCTTCTGACTGAAAATTCATGTTCTTCTCATGTGCAAAAAACATTTGCTCCCATCCTATCAACCCCAAGTCTTATCCCACTCCAGCATCAGTTCTAAATCCAGAGTCTCATCTAAAGATCATCTAAGTCAGTTATGGGTGAGACCTGAGGTATGATTCATCCTCTCCACCTGTGAACCTATGAAACCAGCCAAATTATACTTCCAAATTACAAAGGTGGAACAGGCATAGAATAGACATTCTAATTCTAAAAGATGTAATCAGAAGAAAATGGTCACAGATCCCAAGCAAATCCAAAACTTAACGAGGCAAATTCTATTAGATTTGAAGGGCATAGTCCTCTTTGGCTTCATGTTCTTTCTCCTGAACTCACTTTGGTATCCCTGCTTTCTGTATGCCCCATGATTGAACAGTAAACATGTGTTGGATGGATGTTACCTGCATGTTCCTTGGAATATCTCACATCCTGCCCAAGGAATGCCATGAGAAAACTTGAGAATATAGTTTGTCATGGGTTGTGTGTTGCTCTTCTTCCAGATGTCTGTCAAAGAGGAAAAGAAATGGTTGCTTTTATCTCCCTCCTATCATTTGTTACTGTTGAAACATAGATCTGTTACACTTAATAGAGGAGAAGCATGTGACATCTTTCTGAATGGTATTTCAATTTCAAAAATATCTTAATGATGTTTTGCACAATGTTGTATTTAGGAAAAGAAAGGAAACAAGAAAGCAAGAGTGGAAGGAAGGAAGGAAAAAATGAAAGAAGAAAAGAAGGGAGAAAGAGAGAGAAAGAAAATAAAGTTAGAGAAGCTATTATAGAGTCTGATGTCTCTTTTGTGTTATAAAGGAAAACCAGCATGAACTGAACTATAATCTTGGCTCATGATGTAAATACCCTGAAAAAAGTTTTATAATCGTGCATGTCCACATTAAGATCTGTTCTGAAATCTGGCTGAAAATCTGTTAATCCTTAAGGAGTATAGAAACAAACTTGTGATTTGAATCAGTCATTTTTCTTCGGCACAAAGACCATGTTTGGGATTGTATTGTTTTCTTTCTGACAAGACAATTTACAAAGCTCAAATTTTTAGTATGGTGGAGGATTGCTAAATATTGTATTTTAAGTGTGAGAAAGTAAATAATCCCGGACCATAGATTTTATAATGTTTCTCAATGAAATATTTTCTAGGTGAGCTCCAGCCATAGAACTCCATCCAGCTTCCTGAAAAATATGCCTGTATGAGATCCCTTGTGATTGTCTCTTCTGTATAACATCTTGTTTCCATAACTTTTTCTCACTTCCAGTAGGAAGTTTTCTTCTGCAACCTGGAATCTGATCTGTCTTATAAAAGGACATAGGTGGCGGTTTCTGTTGTGGGACATTAGGGACTCAATTATACAAAATATGACACCTTAGCTACCATCTTAGACATGCATAGGTTCTCACTGTTTCAAATGGCCTCAGACCCTGATGCTACTGCACTTAGTGAACATATTTTCATACCTACTATCTTAGACGCTGCCGGGGAGGTGAAATTCCTCCCCTACCCCCTTGATTTTTGGTTGGTGTAATAAAATTAACATAGGACAGATTCACAGTAGAAAAACAACGTTAATTATATACACATGGGGGGCCCATAAGAATATGAGACCTAAAGTGACTAAAGCAGATAGCTTTTGTACCCTTTTACAAACAGTAATTTAGTGAAGAGCTGCAGGAACAAAGAAACTTAGGCAGGGGTATTTATTATTGAAGAAACTAAGTAGAGTTTGTTTACATAGACCCCTTGGCCCTGAATTCCCTGTCTCTGGCAATCAGGATGTGTCTGTACCTCCTGGTGCAGGGAGGGTAGCTTTGCATGGGAGATTTATTTCCTGCTTTCAGGGCAACTGAGAGGGTCAGAGTGTCCTTCTTACACCAGCTCTTTTTCAAGTAACTTTAATTCAAAATAATTAATATGCCAAAGTGGCATATTCTGAGGTGGCCTGCCCTGCACCCCATCAATGCACACATCTGGCTACAGCTGTAGGGATACCTGATTGTTAAATAGACTCAGCAATTGGCAGTGGTGAAGCTCTCTGATTTAACCGTATTGCTATACTTGGGTCAGCCTTTCCTATTATATCACAAATAGGCATTGTGCAGTTTACCTTCATCTTTCGTATAAAGAGTACAAATGGAGAAAATGTTGAAAATTCTGCTGATTCTTTTCACTTGCATAGTAATAGCAGCCTGTTTAGTTTTTCTGGCACTTTGCTTCTTGAATTGTCATTTTGGTAAAATCATCCCACTTTCAGTTCAATATTAAAATCCCAAGGAGTCCAGAAACTCGCTTTCATCAGTGTCATTGTTTTGTTTCATCCTAATGGAAAATTGTAATTCTTGTGGCTATTTCGATCCCTACTATCTCTCTTTTTTTTTATTTTTCTAGGCTCTTAAAAAGGACAAATGTGATTGTGCTGTGAAAACGTTAAACATGATTTATACATGCATACCTGCTACAATTATACCCCAGTAAAGCCATTAGATATCCTAGCCCTCCCTTGGTTCTGTGATGCCTCTGTTCCTAGTCCAGTCTAGCTTTCAGCAAGACAGACAGAGCCAGTGATGTTTAGGAAAATAGCTGGGGTTCCTCAGCATAAATTACTTTTGGGGTGCTCCTCAGTGTGTGTGATGCTGTATTGGATGTTATGAATGGCAGCAAACAACAGAGGCGCCCAGCGATTTAGCAACCAGTGCTTGGTTGTTGCCACAAGGGAGCTGAGGGGCTTTTAAATAAACTATGTATGATTTCCTCACACGAGATGCTATTTAAGTGCTACACGGGACAGGCAAATGCATTTAAAGGAAGCTCAGATGCATCCGTTGAGATTTCTAGAGCCGATCTAAGAATCAGTTCCTGAGAGAGGTTTTCTGAAGCAAAGATGGGCTAAGAGAAGACACGGGATGACTGCGGGTGTGGAGGGGAGCAGGGAGACAAAGAAACAATGTCTGTCAAAGATTTGCAAGGATTTGGGTACTCAACATAGGATGGAATAAGGGGAAAATAAGGAATTTGTGAGGGAGAATTCAAATATTATAAGGTGCAAAGTGAGATACACATGGTGGAAACACACTGAGATACAGTCTTCACTGTGTGTAGTACATAGGAGAAGTAGAACATAATTAAAACTGGACAATGGGGAAAAGTTCCTGTGAGTGGCTATGAAGGATAATGACTCTATCAAGAAAAAAAGCACACAACACTAGTTTTAATGGCCCAGGATTTTATTTGCATATGCATGTGTGTTTTGTACATGGTACTTGCTCAAAAGAAGCCTGGTGGTGGGTCCTGAGGGCACCTAATGCATGGAGCACTGGGTGTGGGGAATGGGCAGTGAATCTTGGAACACTGAAAAAAAATTAAAAAAATAAATAAAACCACATCAATCACAATAATAAATAAATAAATAAATAAATAAATAAATAAATAAACGCTTTAAATGTATATGCCACTAAGGGTACTAAAAATTGGAATATCCAAGTAAAAATGGAAATACCGGTTATTTTTACTTTTTCTTGTTACTTAAATTAAAAATTTGTATTTCCATTATCAAACTATCATACAAATGTTATAGATGTCTTACAATCTTAAGTATATTTAAGTTTTTCACTGGCCATGGAGTCCTTCAACTGTGATTTTACTCTTAATATTTTCATTCAAGAGCTAATAGTAGGTAGATGCAGGTTTATTCATTTATTTAATATCTTCAGTTTTGATAAAATATCCCTACCCTGGCGCACACACACACACACACACACACACACCCTGGCTTCTTTTGTTTCTGAGTCATTTGTCTCTTTTTATAAGTATATCCTTTCTTGCTCTAAAAAACACATTCTGTTGAGTATCCAATGAATGAGTAGGGTTTCAGTTTATGTGTTTGTACTTTTGCACTTGATATTATACTCTGTAAATATCTCTCTATTATCTATCTATCTATCTATCATCTCTATCCAATAGAAAGAGAGTCATTTGGGTCACAGACCTATGTTATCCCTAGACCTTAGCACAGCACCTGATGTGTAATAACTACTCAATAAAAGGAATGACTGCATTTTAAAATTTGTAGCTTTGTAAATATCTTTATGTTTAAAATCAGCATTCTAAATGAATTCTTACTGTATGTGGGGTGCAATGCATCTATGGATTTGAGTTCCAGGAACATATGACAAGTTTAAACTTGAAATACCCTCCTGAGTTTCAGTATTGGGAGATTGAAGAGGATGGGAGGAAGAAAAGTAATGGTTTTTATGGTATTTATTTCTGTCCAATGTAGGAAACTGATCTTCAGCCTGGCCCCCAATGAAAAATACTTTCCATTAGAGAAAGTTTTCAATTCTCCTGACTCCCCCATGCTTCATTAGATGGCACTGAAGACTTGGGACACAGAGTGCTTAGAAAAAAGATAGCACAGAATTGGGATCAGAGGGGAAAGGAAAGCCATTCTTTGAGTAATATGCAAAGAAGGCACCTAGCATTTTTCAGAGAAGATTGGAAGGAAAAATATTTCTGTATAAATGTGTTGAGGATGTCTGAAAGTGAACTTTGAGCAATCATAGAAACAGATGCAATAAGACCTATACCTACAAGAGAACATCCACAAACTAATGAATTATATAAACAGTACAGAGCATCCACAGTAGGATGGAAACAAGTTAGAAAATGCTAGAAAATGAGGCCCATTTAACCAGAGAAAGGTCTTACCAATTTTTAGGTGAGAGTTACCCCACTGAGTATAATTTTTATAAAGGTATTTTCTTATAACTGCATTTGTTTGTTTATGGGAAGTCCTTGCTAAAACAGTAATCTTTATTTCAAGATGTTGACTAACCATTATCATCCTATTTTTTGCTTGTTTGTTATCTTTATAAGGATTCACTTTTTAAAAAAGAAAATCCTTAAGAGCTATTAGAGAAACACCATCAAGACCATCTTAGCTAGAATTCAGAGCACAGGGTAGACAAAACAGGGTAACCGGCTCACTCGTGAAAGAAGTTGCTTCAACAAACTGATTACTAGATGGATGTTCAACATGCTTTACACTGACGCCATCTCCCAGAGATTGCGTGAAGCCCTACAGTCCCACTCCTACCTCTTTTCTTTCATACCTCCTGGGAGGTATTGTGCCCTGTACACACTTTATTGGCCAGTGAACTGCAGGATTTAAAAAAAAAAAATACAACTCGTGCCAAGCTGCTGCAAACACAAAGCACTGTAGTTTAAGGGATCTCTTGAGGAAATACAAATCATTGCACTTAATGGCCTGACTATACAAACAGTCACCGAATAGTGTTTATTTCTGGATTCAAGGCTATAAAATTTGTCAGTAGCCTTCCCCGCAGGAAGAGCCTGCTAGGACATTCCATGGTGCTATCTAACTCCCTCAATTTCCAGGGCTTCATACGAAAATGAGCCCAGTATTTTGTAAATAGCAAAAAGCAGCCTGAGTCTCACATCCAACAAAGTCTTTATTTTCCACATTTACATTTTTAAGAAATAGCAAAGCTCTGGGGTATGTTCATTTTATGATAATCAGACACAAAAGAGAGAAGGACAAAGTGGCAGAGGAGAAGAGAAGCGGAAGAGGAAAAATATGTGGACTAAAGTTAGCAAGTATATTAAGATTTAGCAAATTGGCAAAGCCACTGGTATCACTCAACTGAGCATAAAACCATAGCACTTATCTGATTTGGCTCTCAATGAATATTTTTCTTTCTGAGATTTCAAAGGCAGTTTTATAGTGTGATATGTTTTTTAAATTCTAGAAATCAAGCATCCCAGGATATTTTTTCCTCTCTGAAATATTGTGATTAGAGTTGGATACACATGGATCAATTTATGCTTGGCTCCTAGAGAGTATTATGAAGCTGCCACCATGGCATATTACAAACATGCTGTGGTGAATTGCTCAGATATTTAAACTTTTGTGATCAATCTTATCCATTCATTTTTATGACTCTAGCCAAGCTACGATCAGTGGCCACATAATTATATAACTGGATTGCCAAGAATCCTAAACTGCTTTCCCTATATGGATAGCTGATCCCTTTTAAAACCAATCAGCAACGTTATTATGACACTTCATCACTAACGTCTGATCACTCACCCCATCCCACTTGCTTTGTTTGTTTCTAAGTATATGGTTCCTAATTACTTGCACAATCTTAGTTCCTTATCTATAAAATAGGCGTCAAAATAACCGCTTCACAGGGATATTATGAAGATCAAATGAACTAACACAGAGCCCTACATGTAACAGAGACTGAATAAGTGTTTGTGTTCTTTCCTTCTTGTCCTACTATGTAAATGTCCTTTTTCTTATTGATTGCACTTTCATTGCTCTTCTGCTTCCTTTTGGTTGAATAGAGACAGATGTGTGTGAACCGAACACACTCAATTGATAGTGAAACCTGAGGAAAATGGAATCTAGTTATGACTTATTGATGGATTTCGGCATTTTCTTGAGTGCATAAACCCACAAGTATTTGTTTCAGGACATTTTAAGGCCTGAAGAAGAAAAGTCAGGTTTTTTTTTTTTTTTTACTACTGAAATAATTGGTTACATGATACTTATTAATGAGATCATGGCATTTATTTTTCTATGCAGACTCTGTATATGCAAATTCTTTCTATTGATGATTTGTTTCCCAGTCATATCTGGAAGAAACTCTGGCTTTATAAAACAGTGAAAGCACAGCAATATGGTTCTTGAGAAAAATATTGATGAGATTAATCACAGAATTGTGTTTGCAGAGCCATGGGTGTCTTTAGCAAGCTTCTATGCCTGGAAACAAAACTATTTTTGTTTTGTAATTTTTCCTAATATATTTGAAAACACTCCAGTAAACAGTGTACAAACCTTCCCTTACTTTTGTTTGCAGCATAAATTAATTTCTCTTGCAACAATTAAATACTCTGTAGCTATTATACATTATTATACACAAAGAATTCCTACCTTCTATTTTCTACATCTTGTGCCATAATCTGTATATGTAAGTAAACTTTTTCTTTCCCTTAGGTTGAGGGTTCATGCTTTCAGTTAGATCCTCAAAGGAGTTCTGTAACTTTTTTCTACACCTATCGCATTGTAAGGAACCTCAATCCAATTAGTACCTAATAGATGCCAGGAAGACTGCTAGAAGCTTTCATGCTATTCTCCGGTTTCATCCTTATAACCGTCATATGATATGGTGTTATTAATTTAATTTGCACAGTTTGTGAATGGTCTCTCTGAACTCAGAATTTCTTTCTGCCATATTTGATACACTGGCCTCCATATCTGGATTGTCAATTATAGGCGTGTTGGGCATCTGTATGTCCGCACGGTGATAAAAATATAGCCACTAAGGAAAAATGGCAGTGTTTCTCCTGCTGCAGAGATTGCAAATACTACAACAACGAGGTTAGAATATCAGTGATTCAGGGGCCCAGACTCAAATGTCCACAGTTCCAGCCCACAGTGTAATGAGCAGAGTAGGCCACATATAGAATCAGAAGGGCCTTGCTGGGCCTAAGATGAATTGTTGGGTGGGCAGCTGCTATTAAGTTCTAGCCAACGGCTGCCATGAAGGAATACAGAACCACTCTTTCTAGATCTCCAGATCCTAATTTCTTCTTAAAAGCACCATATGGGCCAAATAAAATCACCCTGTGTCCAAGCTCATGCCCTTGTTCTTCTATTTCTTGATTCAGTACCAGATGATTCCATCTTATCTAAGTTATATCCTATGTAAAAGGATGACTTTTATCCTATTTTTTTAAAGCATATAATTGAAAAACAGTAAACAACAACAACAACATCAAAAGTCTAGGTAATTAATAAAGTAATCAGTCGGTAGAGCTCTGCCCTAGTATTTGGCCTGTAGGTTGGTCTAATATAGGATGTGTTTCATTTACAAAGTAAGAATGCCTGGTTAATTATAAATCATTGAAGGCCTTAGAGAAAAATAGGATTCAATGTGCATTTTAGGAAAATAATCTTTATATTGTGAAGGTCATATGGAAGAAGTGGTATGGTAGGATCCCTTAGGGGTTGGAGAGGACATAGCAATGCCAACAGGAAGGGAGCAAAGCAGGCTGATTTGACAGGTATTCAGACCGTGCAGTCAGGATGTGGCAAACTATTAGATGTGGGAATTGAAAGAGAAGTAAAGAATCATGAGATATAGATTCTGTCACCAGGTTATGGGTATTCAAATCCCCAGTCTGTAACACTTAAAAATAAGACAACAGATCAAAAAGGGAGTCACTTATGTGAAACCCCGCATTAACAAACCAAGACTTAATTTTATTACACTGTTGGCCTCCCTCAGAAATGGGGTTTTAAACCAGTCAATCAGGGACTAACTGATCAACACTAGTACAGTAGTTTGCCTGATATACTCCTGCCATCCAGCGAGGGAAAGTGATCTTGCCACAACCAGTCCACTTGTACTAATATAACTTCCTTGTCCCACTCTCATCTACTACTGGATGAGATGCTTTCTAAAACATGAGTTAGTAAATAAAGCCAATAAGATCTTTAATAGTAACTTAGTTGAAATTTGTTTTTCAACTTTTTGCTTCCATGTTTCCTCGTCAGTTTAAGAGGATTCAGTGACCCAGTGCAGGGGCACTTGGGTGGCTCAGTTGCTTAAGCATCTGCCTTTGGCTCAGGTCATGATCCCAATGTCCTGGAATCGGGTCCTGGGTTGGACTCCCTGCTCAGTGGGGAGTCTGCTTCTCCCTCTACCCCTTCCCCTGCTTATGCTCTCCCTCTTTCTCAAATAAATAAATAAATAAATAAATAAATAAATAAATAAATAAAAGCTTAAAAAAAATAGCCTATGCAGAAAAATATTCTGAGCACATTGTGAGTTTCCAAATTAATGTACACTCTGAGTAGGGGTTGCAGTAATAACTGTCAGGTTCCTGAGTCCAGTGATGTGGTGGCTGGCGGTTCTCTTTAGTGAGAATCAGTGTCTCTGCAATTCTCTTGACCTTTCCCTCAAGGCAACAAGATGGCTGCTGTAGTTTCTTCCATTATATCAGTATTCAAGATGGGAAAAAGGAGATCTTTTGCCTCTTTTTTCAGGAAAGAGAATGTTTTCCTAGAAACCTCGATTTCTCCTTGCTTTTTTTTTTTTTTTAAATGACACTGAGTCAGATGACCTACACAGGTGGCTGAGATGGTGAAGATTCAACTAGACATCTTTGCAACCCTTACCAAAGTCAAGATCCTGTGAGTGAGGAAGAGGGGGTTTGGGTTTGGGTAGAGAGTGTTTGCTACAGGCAAAATGCATGGGCACCTCTAGACAATGGTTTAAAAGGAATTTTGCTACTGGAAGCCTTAAGAGTGACTAGATGATTTCTGAAGTAATTCTTCAGGCATCAGATTCTCATTTAATCTAGCTAATCTTCAAGAGCATCATTATGTAGTTAATTCAAAATTGTCATTGGGCAGTAGCATTTTATTAGCAAACAAATCGGCAAAATAATACATGCACAGTAATTGCATCTTAGATCTCTGCTGGTTAAGTTATACGATGTCTTAGCATACATGTAAGCACTTAGTAATGTAATTCTCTATTCCAGTTCCTCTCCCTTTTACCACCATGTCTCCCAACCCCAAGAACATAAATACCTGTGGCTGGTCATTTATGTCATTTGTTGTTGTTGTTGTTGTTCATTTACTTACGAATTATTCAGAAGCATTAATCCATTACGATTCATTTTCTAAGAAAATTGCGATTGTACCTACTCCACAGTGCTGTTTTCCTCCAGGATAATAGCCATGTGTTAGAATGTTTTTTTGTTAAGATGTCAGCCTATTTTGTAATATGTGCTATTATCACTTATTATACTGTACCATGTAATTTATGTATATAGAAGTAATTATTACAGATTAAATTTGTATTAACTCAGTAGATGGCTGCGTACAATAGCTAGGAACTAAGAGTCTTAACATTTTATTGTAGCTTTAAGTAATAATATTTATCACTTAAAAATTACAAACACTGCACAGAATTCAATATAATCTATTTCTTGCCTCCTTCAGCATGATTCTGAGAGAAAATTAAATGAGGGGAGAGGAAGAGAGAGAGGAGAACCTTTCTGTACAAATCCTTTTAGAAATGGATAGAAAATAGTTGAAGTCCAGCTGAGAACTTCCAATAGGAGAATAATCACTCCAAAGTTATGTTTAATAAGAATCAATGTGGAGAATAAATTGATATTAATGTGATTTTAAGCAATGTATTTGGGCCATATTGTACTATTGCATATTGGCTGGAAACATGGTGTGTGGGAAGCAAGTACATTTCTGGTGATTGCTGTCGATTTATAAGTTGCAAACTTGATCACACAATAAAGGGCTTGGTTGCAGGCCTGCAGGGTTCTTGTCTCTTGGAGTGGAAGAATGAATCTTGCAGACACAAGAGGGTGAAATGAGAGTTTATTAAGTGAAGGTGAGAACAGAAACAAAGTTCCCTAGAGTGAGAGGAGGGTCACTTCGCGGTCACCAAATGATGTAGTTTGGGAATCCTGGTGAGGAGCTGGAGCCGATGGCCAAGAAAGTATTCTTGGCATGTCTATTACACAAAAAGATGATTTTATTAAAGCACAGGGACAGGACCGATGGGCAGAGAGAGCACCATGGGGTCATGAGGAATACTTTCAAGTTGGGAGGTGGTAAGGATAGTGTAAATCTCTGAGTGTAAGGTTTTCGGTCGGCGTCGGTGAGGACGAATGGCAGAGGGAGCAAGTAAAGGAGAGGAAGCGGAGCAGCAAGCGGTTTGAGTAGGCTTTAATGGACGAGCTCTCGGGCCAGGTTCCCTGGTCTGGCAGAAAGAAAGGCCAGGGAAGTAGTGCGGTGGGGCTGGCCATGCTTATTTTTATCAGTCCAGGTGGGGGTGTGGTTCCTGGGAGGTTTTAGGGGGGAGTCTCTAGGCAAGGAGGTGGGGGAGAGGGGTGAGGTCCCAGGGGTGATGTGATCTCTGAGGAATGTTGCATATGTGGGGTGGGAGGTGGGGGTGGGGGTGTTGAGTTTTGGCTTATTCATCAGTCTTGAGTTTCAGCTTATTCATCGGGACACAGCATTCTGAAAGCCGGAAGTCCCAAGATGTCCGGAGGAGTGGTGCAGACAGGTGCAGCGGCCCTCTTGCAGGCTGTTCCTGTGTCTCCCGCCCCAACACTGAGGAATTTTGAAAGTGTGGTTTCCAAGACCTTGAGGTGCTAGCTATTGTTAGGAAAAGGTCATTTAATACTGTCTAATAAAACCTCAGTCATGAAACTCTTTAGATGTATATCAGTGGGTCAAATGCTTGGGGGATGATTACCAACGTGAATCATGGAGAATAGAGATAAAAGAAGTTTCCAGATGAATTTTTATATGTTAAAGTAGACTTAAAGGATCCTGGGGGTTGGGCTAAGATTGCCTTTTGCCTTTAGCAAAGTGTCAAATCTGGGCAGTGAAGTCCCTAGAAGAATGTCACTCTATTTCAAGGACTTGTCAATGGCTATAAAAAGTAAGAAAATTTAATGATTTTTCTTTGAGGGCGCCTGGGTGGCTCAGTTGGTTAAGCGACTGCCTTCATCTCAGGTCATGATCCCGGAGACCCGGGATCAAGTCCCACATCGGGCTCCCTGCTCGGCGGGAAGCCTGCTTCTCCCTCTCTCACTCCCCCTGCTTATGTTCCCTCTCTGGCTGTGTTTCTCTCTGTCAAATAAATAAAATCTTTAAAAAAAATTTTTTTTTCCTTTGACCTTTATTTCCCACATCATAAGCAATACATTATAATGCACTACTAATGCACTATAAAGCGGCACAGCGTAAATCAGTTTCTCCATTTTCAGTCAAGCAAGTGCCCATCCTCACATATATGGGGAGAAGAAAATAACTTCCTTTTCCCACATACTTTAAGTCAATAGAAATCTTAAAAAAAAAAAAAAAAAAAAAAGAAGAGTAAAACCTAAGTGGGGGAGATGAACAACGAACCAAAGAGAAACTGCTGAATAAGCTTACATTTTTTGTTTTTTTGTTTTTTTTTTTAAGATTTTATTTATTTGA